>JAYKKT010000057.1:5405000-5615000 GCA_036023115.1 Brasenia schreberi | reverse complement strand
TTCAGGTCTCTAATGATTAATGATGAAGAACCACATGTTCCTTTTAAATATTGAGAAACTAAAAGCCTCAAAGTATAAAGTTTTGAAAACTACATGATATTTTTATGAAATAATTCCTTTGGAGAAGAGGTGACTAATTAGTTGGAAAGCTTGCAAGAGGGGCTACTCTCAATGTCATTCAATCACTTCATTTAATAAATCTCAAATTCGATGAATGCAATGATTTATTGGAAGTAGTGGCAGATCCACTTTAAGGTGAGGTATCACTTAAATTTTAATTTTTTTTCGATTTAACCATTATATAAGCAAATACAAGTGTACCTCACCTAAAACACAAATACACCTCGCCCAAAAGAATTGTTGGATCCACCATTGGTTGAAAGATACACCTAAATTTTATATGCTAAATGTTAATGACGTTAAAATATGATAAGAATAGCATATGTTCACCATGCACAATAGTTCACCTCCTTTAGAATAGACTCTTAAGTTGAAGGTCATGAGTTCAATAGCCAGGTCGTGCATCATGTTCTAATGTTTGTTGGTCGTAGGCTTGGCAATCTCCACCCAAAGCGGTATGTGTAGGGGTGGGGTGGGCGGGTTCTGGTTGGGTTTGGGTAAACCTACCCAACCCATTCCCTGCTACCACACTATACATCTAACCTAATACGTGCATGCTTTTGTTTCCCTTATTCACTGTTTCATTATTGGTCAGTTTCGACTGTTTTCAAGTCTTTATGTGCAGATTTTGAACCCTATGACCTAAATAGGGCAGGTTACACACAACTCTTTTTTTTATGTGACGAGTTTGAGTGTGGTACAAACGGGTCCAAACCCGCCCATTGCCACGCTTAACCCACCATTTGCAATGAAGGAATTGAGACCCTCCAGAATCTTTTCACACCAGACTGTTGGAACGAACATGCACCTGGTGGGTTGTCTCGTCTCTCCTAATACATTTCATTAAATTTAATGACTCATAGAAATAATCATGCTCGTACTCAGTTGCTTAGATTGCGTGCTTATTATGGATGAAATCTCTAATTCAAATAGTTAAACAATATATATATATATATATATATATATATATATATATATATATATATATATATATATATATATATATATATATATATATATATATATATATATATATATAGTGTGTGTGTGTGTGTGTGTGTGTCTTGGTGCATGAGCTTGCACAAGTATTTTTACTATTCAATCTTTAAAATGCATAATAGAGATGGGAATCACTCCTCATTTAAAGAAGATGGTGTATTAAATGCAAAGTAAAAAATTATAACGATCATTTTAATTTAAATCTTGACTGATTGAAATGTTTATGTAAGATTATGCATGAAAGAACAACTAACACTCTCTTTCTCTGTCTTTATATATATATACATACATACATACACATACATATATATACATATATACATATACATATACATATATATACATATATACATACATACAAATATATATATATAGTTTAGTATAAAGTTACAATAGTTCTTTTAATTTAAATCTCCACGGGTTGAGATTTTGTGCAAGATTATGTGCCAAAAAACATTGTGCATCTAAGACTCTCTTTCTCTCTCTCTCTCTCTATAGTTTAGGCTGTTTTCGAGTTTTCTAATTCTTCGAAATTTGTCATTCCCCGTGTTCGGTTTTGGTTTTCTGTTTCCACTTCTGTGCAATATGTGTTATTCCGTGTTATTGAACCAGCGGCTCTAAGCGAATGGAGGAATGAACAAATTGCAAGTGAACGGCAAGAATGATCTTCCCCTATTTACGTAGAAAAGACTAAAGGCAGTATCATGTAATAGATGCAAATATGGACCAGCTTTCCTGAAATGGTAGTTGTTAGGGTGGGTGCTTATTGACATTTCCTTTAAGGGTAGCGAAAGAATGGAAGATTCCGGGAAGAAGAGCCTAGAACTCAAAAATTTCCTATAAAAGGTAACGAGAGGCCGAGATAAGGCGTCCCTCTCACTGGTTGTGCGATTAATTGAGTGAAGCGATCGATCGATCGTACGGTGATGGCGGGGCTAAAGGTGTACGGTGCGGCCCTATCGGCGGCCACGATGAGGGTGGTCGTTTGCCTCTACGAGAAGGATCTCGACTTCGAATTCGTTCCCGTCGACATGCGATCCGGCGCTCACAAGCAGGAGCCCTTCATCTCCCTTAACGTATAGTATCATTCCCTCCTCCCCTTCTCTCGCGCGCGTCAGAGTCGGATTGGGAGCCGGTCATAAGATCTAGACGATCGAGGCTATCAACCAAATATCTGGATTTTTCTGGAAATTCCAGATTCTTACTTTGCTTGGATAAAGGGGTTTTCAGGATATTTGGTAGTCTTTGGATGATTTCAGAATTTCGGTGTTTTGGTTGGGAAATTTTTGGATTGCTGGGATTCCCAAGAACAAAAATATTTCAGTATTTCTTTTGCGTACAACTAAGTTCCTTTTAGTACTGGAAAACTTCTTCAAATTTACTGGAAGGCGATACTCACAGATTTGTGTTTGTTTGTGGCAGCCGTTCGGACAAGTCCCAGCGTACCAAGAAGGGGATCTTTCACTTTTCGGTAAATACTTTGCTCTTTAATGAAGATTTATGATATCCTCTTAGTGGTTGGACTCTGTTTGGATAGTTTCAGTTGTGTGACCAAGTTCATGAAATCCTATGTTCCCACTTGTAGAATAACCAATTCCTGGATAGTACCAACTTGTTCATGTTTAGGATTTTCAGTCGTTCAAAGATTAATAATGATTTTACTGAACTTAGTTCGTAGTTTGTATGATCTTTCTTAGTTCAAGCTAAAAAAAGTTATTACACAATGGTTGATAGAGCACAAAGAGCATTAGCTCACTCGGCTAGGGGGTTGGCTGACAAGGGGAAGGTCATGAGTTCGACACCCAGGGCCTGCATCTGGCTTTGGCTGGTTAACAGGTTATGTGTTGATGTATAATTATACTTTGATGTGAACATTGTAGAGTCAAGGGCCATAACCAAGGCCATAGCCTACAAATATGCTGAACAAGGAACTGAGCTTCTTGGCAAGACCCATGAGGACTCGTCTCAGGTCGGAGTGTGGATGGAAGTGGAAGCACACCAGTTCGATGGACCGGCATCCAAACTCTTGTTCGAGTCCATCTTCAAGCCGATGTTGCTTGGTGCACCGAGCGATGAGGCTGTGATCGCCGAGAACGAAGCCAAGCTTGGCAAGGTATTGGACGTTTACGAGGCACGCCTGACCAAGATCAAGTATCTTGGTGGCTCTGAGTTCAGTCTGGCTGATCTCCACCACCTCCCGGTCATCCATGTGCTGCTCCTCAAGGTCCCAAAGGCTGCTGCACTCTTCGCCGCGCGCCCGCATGTTGATGCTTGGGTCAAGGACATCACAGCTCGGCCATCTTGGCGCAAGGTGGTCGAGACCTTCAACTTCTGAGCCAACTTGAACCGGTCTTGCAACTGAGCTTCTCCCCTCTTGAACTCGTCTGTCCATGAGTATGCGAATAAGGACACCCTTGTTTGGTGGGTGGGTGGCTGCCTAGTCAAACGTGGTTGGTTCGACTTACTTTGTTATTGTAGTATGGTTGGTAGAGAAGCTTCAGTTTCGGCTTCTTAGCTCATCTTCTTCTCTTTAAATGCCTTCGTACTCTTTAGACGTTCAAATGCTCTTCTATATATATATATATAGAAGAGCATTTGAACGTAGGAGGTGGAAGCCTAGCATACACCCACACATGCACACTCTGGGATTCAAACTCCCCACCAACAGCAATGGCGCAAGAGCACCCTGTTGTTGAGCTAACGCTCTCGGTGCAAATGCTAATATTATTGAAATCAAGGAGCTAACATAAGTGGCTAAGGAGATGACAACCCCAAGCTGTGGACATCTACCCATGTTTTTCTTCTTGATTTGAAGATACGGCCTTTGCCACCCCGGGCGAAAGGTTCATTAAGTTGAGTCGCAAGCTGAGAAGTCCCTTGAGCAATGGATCCTTCATTATCACAAGGAAAGAAATGAAGAGCTCCTGGAGACCATGCGCTACTTTGTTGAAGCAGCTGAGGTTCTCTCGACTATTGATGCCGGCAACAAGACTCAATACTCCTGTGCGCAGGCATTCCTTGTGTCTCTTCAGATCCGCATGTCTGACTTTATGTGGCTTAAACTGACAGAGACTAATGCCCGGCGTGCCTTGGTTGAGCAATCTCGCTTCCAAGAGGCTCTGATTGTTGCCGAGGCTTATGGTCTTAACCAGCCAGGTGAGTGGGTTCCAGTTTTACGGAACCAGATGCTTAGGCCGGATTTGATACTGTAACGAGTACCAGGGTCCTGGAATAAAACACCAATCATGTCCCAAGTTCGTGTGACTCTAAGCTTACAGTTCTAGTACCAGGGTCCTGGAACCATCAATCAAAACACACCCGTAGGACCTACAAAATTGATACTGTAATGAGTTTTACATCAGTAGCCTAACTGGCCTTACCACGGCCCACCCTCGAGCAAGATCGAACTCTTGTTAACTGTAGTCTAGATGCACTCTCTTATTTTGCATCTGTGGATTGTTGAAACTGGCAAAAAGGTTCTCTTCCTGGTTCGGCAAAGCCCGGGAATTATTAAGCGAATTGAGAATAGGAGAAGATGAAAAAGAATCTCTTCGTCGAAGTTCACAGACTTTTATTATCTTCACTGAGAAGGCAAGTCAGGAGCAGTTGATGTGGCGCCAACTTCTTAATATGTACTGTGAGAGTGCCAATCGTAGCATCTACCACTATGTTCATGATATAGTTATGAGAAAGAAAATATCCATCTCATACATGCCAACAGAAGATATGTGGGCATACCCCTTAACAAAAGGTATAACAGAGGAAGATCTCTTCTCAAAACATGTTACTAACATGGGTTTGAGATATGTTTGATTGTTGTATAGGTAAATAACCATACAACGGATAAATTGTTTGTAGGGAAATAACCACACAATAGGTTCTGATCGCAATAGTAATCAGGTAACGGCATAACTAGGGAAAACCCTGAAAAGTGGGAGGAAAACCAGTATGTCGATATACTTGGCTCGAATGGCCAAGTGGGAGATGTTAGAGATAAGTACAAAGGTGGCCATTCTCGGCTCAGGTAACAGCTGGATTGGCCATCCAGTCCATTACTTGAACGATAGAGATAAGGTGTAACGGATGAACGTTATCGGGATTTTTGGTAATGTTTTCGAGATATGCTCTGAACGAGAGAAGCCACAGGTGGAGCACCCGGGATGAGGGGGAGCGGGCTACCTATAAAAGGTAGCCATTGCAGGTCGAAAACATATAGATCTCAAACAAGATACAGAGAGACTCACATACATGAAAACTCATCCCTGGAAAACCCCTATGTGGGAACCTCGCACCCAACGACACTCAATCTCACTCAAATCCGTCTCAATGTCACAAAGCATGAGACACAGACCGAAGCTCTTCTCCGTCGGGAATGCCGAAATCCGCCCGCCACCAAGAGAGGTCGCCCCTTGAGGGAAGCACGAAGAACGACCACGATTCGAGGGGGCAGAGGTGGGGGTGAAGATCTACGGCGATCAGGTGGCCAAGCCAGGTGCTATAATCGTTAGGCAGCGCGGAACTAAGGTAAGGACTAGGAGATCGTTTTTTTTCTTGTGTGAATGAGCTTGAGGGAAAAGAAAATCTACCTTGGAAACGTGATTTGGATCTTCGCATTTGCGGCATTGAAAGAACTTTACTTCTTCATCATTCTCGTAAAGAAGAAATCTTGTACTTCCATTTCTTTCTCTTCCCATACATTCAGAACGATTCTTGCTGTTATTTTCTCCGAAACTTTATGATATGAAAGTTGGAGATGCTTTCCGCATTTTACTATGGTATCTTTGGATATATTCTCGAGACTTCACTTTAAAGTTTTTGTATAGTTTCATTTCTTTAATTCTTGGGAGTTATGGCGTTGATCCCTAGTTGCTGTGTTTTTGTACTTGTGGGGAAATGGAAATTCTGCCACGAGTACATGGAATAGATAAACGCATTTGCTTATGATCCTCCTACATTTTTTGGCACGAGAGATGAGGAAAGGTTGTGCCATATTTCTTGTGATTGTTTTAGTATGATTTATTTGGCAAAGGTGAATGTTCAATAGGGATGTGCTTAGCATAAGCTCACCAATGCCTAGGGCTCGTAAAATTCAGAACAATCCTTGTTTCCCCCTTGACTCTTTCACGGGTCCAGCTAATCACTAGCCTCACAGCTTCTCATAGATGTAATGTGCTCGCCGGAGACTCACCATCCTTTTATGAGCCGCTGAGTTCAAAATATTTCCTCAAACACCCTAAATAAAATTTTAAAAGGAAATGATTAACAAGCTTTTCACAAGCGAACCGACTTAAACGTACCCCGTTTACATTCAACTCATATGTTTCGACCAACCAAGCATGAACAAATCTGCGACGAACTGAACTATGAGTGACTTGGTTCATTTACCAGCAGTGCCTGTGCATCAAGCATAAAAAACCAAGGTATAGTTTCTTTAGAACCACGAATCAAATACACCCTAAAGACACTAATAACATGAAACCTTTTCAACCTCAAAGATTTGGACATGGTCCCAAATTTTTTGAGTCACAAGCAGTATTTGGTTTTCGCATTGGGCATCATCCTGTGTTTGAGCCACCCCTGATCCTTTTAGTAGAATTCAATATCCTGCAGTTTTCTTCGACTTCATTGATCGACACCTAAGATCACCTACTCTTTGGTTTAGGGTGGTCTGTGTCTGTGCCTCTCTGATGAAACCTACCATTGCTCTGCTTATGCTACTGGCTGATACTCTTGATATCAAACTTTCTCTCTCTCTCTCTCTCTCTCTCTCTCTCTCTCTCTCTCTCTCTGCTTCCGGAAACAGATTGGGAACATCGTTGATGTCCACTGACAGTTCTCTTGTGGTATTCTTGGATCAAACCAAAACCAAGTCTTAACCCACACTGGGAGGGTCATGCTATATCAAATACTTGGTCATTCAATTTGTGCCATTCTTGCATTTACCTCTTAAATCTTAGATATAAGACGTGTTAGATGGCATTTTTCATCATCTAATTTCTTGCACCTATTCACTGATACCTCTAAAATAGAACCCAATTCCCACTGTTAGCATTGACCTTATTCAGACCATCATTGTTGCACCAACTCTTTCTCTAATAAACTTTGTTAACAAAACTTTTGAACACAACTATCGGCTGCCTGAATACTCTACACTTGTTTGGAATCGTGTTGAGGAAACACGAACATTATACGGTTTGATCCATCCGCTTGAACGCGACCCGAGATGCAGAATTCAGTAACCCAAATGCTCTCAAATTATTGTGGGAACAGGATTGTTAAAACATTGACCACAGTGGTCAGGGCAGGAAACAATTTGGCTGTCATCCTTGTGCTTCAAAGGCCTCAATGAGGAAGTCGCTTTTGGCTTCCTTGAGCCCATTGAAATATTCGGGCTCTGTTAACCACTTGTAGAGGGAAAAGTTTTACAGCCCCAGTTTTGCCGGTGGAAAGATATAAACAATGCAACTACATACGTAAATATTATATGATTTGGAACTGTACAATAGTTAAAGAACTTCATTTCCTCCTTAGAATTATCTGAAGTAGATACGGCAGTTTGGAATGAGACCGACAGGTTTAAGCAGAATTGAACGTGATCAGGAATTGATCGGAACTGAAACCACCAGTGGTAGCAGATTTAGAAACTCTTTTAAGGTGGGGCGAGTAGCCCTTCAAATCAGCAGTGGTAGTAAATCTACAAACTCTTTTGGACTGATACCAGGCTTTCACAGCCATTTGTTGTGATGCTTACAAACAACAACAACAACTAAGCCTTTTCCCATACTAGACGGGGTCGGCTACATGGATTCTTTGTTTCCACAGATCTCTATCGTGTGCCATGTTAGCAGTTAACTCCCAATAAGCTAGATCATTCTTTATTGTTTCTTTCAACACTTTTGTGGTCGTCCTCTACCTCTTTTAATACTTTTCAAATTTAGGTTTTCTAACCTTCTTACAGGTTCGTCTTTTGATCTTCTTTCTATATGTCCAAACCATCTTAAACGATGTTCTCTTATTTTATCCTCTATTGGTGCCACTCCTAATTTGTTTCTAATAACCTCATTATGTATACGGTCTTTTCTTGTATGACCACTCATCCATCTCAACATCTTCATTTCTGTCACAGACATCTTTTGTACATGTTGATGATTAACTGCCCAACACTCAGAACCATAAAACATGGCAGGCCTAACTGCTGCTCTGTAATATTTACCTTTTAATTTTAATGGTATCTTCTTGTCACAAAGAATACCTGATGCTCCTCTCCATTTTAACCAACCAGCATTAATTCTATGTGTAACATCTCCATCAATTCTTCCATCACTTTGAAAAATTGACCCTAGGTATTTAAAACTTTCCTTTTGGGGAATGCAATGCGTGCCAATTTTAATTTCTATGTCCTCTGAAGTAGCCAAATGATCAAACTTACATTCCATATATTCTGTCTTTGTTCTACTAAGTCGGAGGCCTTTGTTTTCTAATGTTTCTCTCCATAGTTCCAATTTTCTATTAACTTTTTCCTTAGACTCCTCCACTAATACAATGTCATCTGCAAATAACATACACCAAGGTACTTCATCTTGAATATGTTTTGTTAACTCATCCATCACCATTATAAATAAGTATGGACTTAAAGTTGATCCTTGATGTAACCCAATATTAACTTCAAAGAAGTCTGTCGTTCCTTCATGAGTCCTCACACATGTTTTTGCACCATCATACATGTCTCTTATAAGGTTAATATATGTCAATGGGATACCTCTTTTTTCCAAAGTTCTCCAAAGAACCTCCCTCGGTACCCTATCATAAGCTTTTTCTAGATCAATAAATATCATGTGAAGGTCTTTCTTTTTTGCTCTAAAATGTTCCATAAGACGTCTCAAAAGGTGAATCGCTTCAATAGTAGATCTACCAGGCATAAATCCAAATTGGTTCTCTGTTGTACTTGATACTTGTCTTAACCTACGTTCAATAATTCTTTCCCATAATTTCATAGTATGACTCATTAACTTGATACCTCGATAATTCGCACAATTTTGAATGTCTCCCTTGTTTTTATATATGGGTATAAGTGTACTTGCTCTCCATTCCTCGGGCATCTTTTGGTTTTTCCATATTTCATTAAATAGTCTTGTGAGCCAAGTGATTCCTATTTCTCATAGTATTTTCCTAACTTCTATAGGAATATTATCTGGTCCTACCGATTTACCACTCTTCATATGTTTAAGAGCCTCTTTGACTTCATTCTTTTGAATACGTCGGTAGAAATTGTGGTTTATATACTTTTCTGACTTGGCTAAATCTCCTAAACTAATACTAACATCTTTATTTTCATTAAAAAGATTATAAAAATAGTTTTTCCATCTATTTCTTATATCATCATTTGCCACTAGAATTTTTTCATCCTCGTCTTTTATGCATCTAACATAATTAAGATCTTTAGTTTTCTTATCTCTAGCCCTAGCTATCCTAAAAATGTCTCTTTCACCCTCTTTTGAGTTGAGTTTTTTATATAAGTCCTCCCAAATCTTAGCTTTTGCTTCACTAACGGCCTTTTTTGCTTCCTTTTTTGCTTTCTTATAAGCTTCTAAAGTTTCACTAGTTTTCTTAGCATAATGTAATTTGTAACATGCCCTCTTTGCCTTGATTTTGTTTTGTACTACTTCACTCCACCACCAAGCTTCTTTTTGTGCCGGTACACCTCCCTTAGATACCCCTAACACATCTTTCGCCACTTTCCTAATATGTATAGCCATATTGTTCCACATATCAGAGGGTGTGCCAACATAATTCCAAACATCTCCTTGAAGGACTTTTTGTTTAAATATATCTTCTTTCTCACTTTTGAGGTTCCACCATTTAGTCCGAATAGCTCGATGCACTCTTTTCTTCTTTGTCCATTTTTTTATTTGTAAATCCATAACTAAAAGTCGATGTTGGGTGGTTAAGCTTTCTCCTGGAATTACCTTACAATCTTTACAACACGCTCTATCTTTTTTTCTACAAATAAAGTAATCAATTTGTGTTTGTGATAAGCCACTCTTATAAGTAATTAAATGTTCATCTCGTTTTTTGAAGATTGTATTGACTATAAAGAGATCAAATGACATAGCAAAATTTAAAATCTCCCTACCTTCCTCGTTTATATCCCCATAACCAAAGTTTCCATGAATCCCTTGATATCCTAATGCCTCTTTACCGACATGTCCATTTAAATCTCCTCCTAAACAAATCATCTCCCTTTGTAGAATCTTTTGAAACACCTTATCTAACTCTTCCCAAAAAACTGTATTTATACTATCTTCTAGTCCTACTTGGGGTGCGTAAGCACAAACTATATTCAAAACCTCTACTCCTAACACTAATTTCAATGTCATGATTCGGTCACCATATCGTTGTATGTCTACTACACTCTCCTTTAAATCTTTATTTATGATAATACCAACTCCGTTTCGGGCCTTTTCTTTACCTGAGTACCATAATTTAAAACCTGTATCCTCTATCTCCTTTGCTTTTTCTCCAACCCATTTTGTCTCTTGTAAACATAGAATATGAATCTTTCTCCGAATCATAGTATCTACCACCTCCATTAGCTTACCCGATAATGTTCCGATATTCCAAGAACCAATACGAATCTTATTATCTAGGACTAGCTTCCTTACCCCCCGCATCCGTCCATAATCAAAATGCGGAGACCCTCTCTAAAAATTTTTCACTACATTCGGGCGGCAATGTAGCGGGACTAACTTCTTTACCCACACCCGTCCATGATGTGGGAACCCTCTCTGCAATTGATTCACTACATTCGGGCGAAAATGTAGTGGCCCTTGCTTACTTCTTACTGCATTCGGGCTCTGCAGCACGTCGCTAGGCGGGGACGCCCCAAAGCAATGCTCATAATTTTTGTAATCCATGTTGTAGAAATCCGACGAAGTTTTACGCTGGCTGTCGGAAGCCTAACACAACCCTCCTCCTTTATCCGGGCTTGGGACCGGCAATGCAAGGGTGATCCCTTACATGGGCGGAGTTATTTGTTGTGATGCTTAATGTTGAAAAATGCCCTTGTCGCTAAATGTGACGACTCACTTTAATGACAATGAAACAGATTGCGATAGAAGAGAGCGTGTTAGAGAATTTTAATCCTAGTTTTCAAAAAAGAAATGAATAAGATTTCAAGTGACAAAATGGGTTCTTAAGAATCTGATTCTGCTTACCTTTGCTGATGTTGGAGTCATGCGAAGAAGAAGAGCACTCTATGTCCTTGACAAGGCAATAAGAACGCTAAGTTTATTTGATAGAAACCAAATGTACATACATCCTATTACGAGTCTGTATTTGTATTTATGTATAAAAGCCGACATAGAGAAAAGAGAAGAAATTTTAGCTAACAATTAATGAGTATAACCCATTCGATATGATGTAAATTTTCGCTGCCTCTCATTCTTACTTTTTAGCAAATAAAACTTGCTGCATTGAGTTTCAGCCTCTCTCTCATACACACACATACATACACACACACAGAGGAGTTATTAACACGCACACCCTTGCATGTGCTTCTGGGCCTGCACCCATTATATCTTCTGATATGAAGCAGATGAGGACATACTCTAATGCTCCCAATCTACTCATTATGTAATCAAATAGATGCACCGTCACGAATACTTTTTTACTTAACGAGACGTGCGGATGCCCTACATCTGGCAGATACTAATTGAGATGCACGGTTATCAAGCGAGATCTACGGTCAAGGTTGACTGGTGAAGAATGATACGTGTTGAATATGGCATTTCCTGTCTCTGATAGGTCCAAATTCTTGTATTTAATGGAAAAGTACCGGTGCTTCAGCACAAGTTGGCAACCCACAGGGTCCGTGTAGAACCTGTCGTGTGGGAAACATGAGGTGGTTCGACCGTGGGCAGCGAGGACACTGCACCACAAGGATACGACACGAGGACACCTGGTTCATCTTTGATATTTTTAGGAGATTTTAGAAGTTAAATGCAAATATTAGAAACGCCAAAGGAATTATGCACAAGGAATGAGGAAAAAAGGGTCCTTTTTTTTGTCAGAGAAATTGTCTTCATGAAGTGGTTCGACCGTGGCAGCGAGGACACTGTGCCACAATGATACGACACGAGGACAGGGGGTTCATCTTTGATATTTTAAAGAGATTTTAGAAGTTAAATGCAAATATTAGAAATGCCAAAGGACTTATGCACAAGGAATGAGGAAAAAAGGGTCCTTTTTTTTTGTCAAATAAATAAATTGTCTTCGTTCAAAGAAGAAGAAAATACAAAGATGAGACAACATACCATTAAAGAATATAAGAGATCTTCCAAAATGAAAAATATAAAAATATATAATAAAAGGACCTTGTAAGGGAACCATGGTAACCTTGCAGTAGACACGGTCTTCTGTAAGTAGCGAGATACAGAATGGTGGATGAGATCTCATCCTCGAGAAAAGATGAAACAATCAAATATTGGTTTACCATGATAGCATGAATGTATGCAAAGTAACTTCTTAATTGTAGAAAGTTTTTCTACTCATGCATATAACAACTTCATTATGAGAAAAATCAATTTTATAAAACCAAATTGAATAAATATTTATGTGCTATTCTTTCTTCTTTCAGGTACAATGGGGAGACTAAAGGCACATGCACGCTCCAGTATTGTCATGGCCTTCAACTTGTGATTCGACTCCTTAGCCAGGTGAGCTATTGACTTTGCGTTGTGTTTTAGTTCTTTATTTTAAAAAATGCTTATAAAAATTATGCGAATTTATGGTACTTGTTTTCGTGTGGAATAAGAACCCGAAGGTCCGGGCATTTGACCTGGAAAAATATTCATTTTAGCATGTCTCTATCTAGCCAGGCAACAACGATGCTTCAACTTCACGAATATTTAAACGGGCTGCTTCTTAATACAATCCATTCATAAATGAAGCAGCCAATTTAGAATACCAGCTTGACCCACTGTAGCATCTTCAAAGGCAGGCATAATGCAAGAAAAAAAAACGGGTATCATTAAGATATCAGCCCATTTAATGCATTTAGGGATGGTAGATATGAACCGTGGACTATTTAAGTGCTTCGAATCTTGATAGAATGTGCGTGCGTGTGATATCATACCTATAAAATAAATAAATAAATACATATATATATATGTTAACGATCTAATATAATATACTCATTGTTATGGTGACGAATATCATAAATATGATACCTACCAAGTATGATGATAATGCAAATCAGAAATTGGATATGTCACTATGATGATCCACAATAATAGTTCTTCCCTTTGATTTGGGTCATCTTCAAGTTTTTACTCCGAGGCGACATCCTTAAAAGTCGCCACAATCCTGACTCGGAGGTCGCCACAATGGAGACCAACAAATGCTCACCGTGGTGCCTTGATGACAAACTGCTGCTTGGCATGACAAAAGTTTAATGGTGATACATCCACATGTCATTTTCGTATTAACATATATAAAATATAAATATAAAGTTTAGTATATGCTAAAAATGTTACATGCTATCCTATACTTATGCTTTTGTAAGTATACCTGATTGAGAAAATCAACTTTTTATTTTAAGTTTAAATCTCAATATCTTTAAATTAGATGGTTGATATTTGTTTAGATTTGCTAGTATATAATGTTGCTAGCATATACCATACAATATATATATTGTGTGTGAGAGAGAAAGCTTGGTATATACTAACAAATCTCAATCATCTATAAATAGTTGATCGATAATTTATTTTAATTTAAAAAGCAAAAATTGTGTAGCTGAATTAATTACACATGAAAAATATATGTCTATTTTTTACTTTTTTGAGTTCAAAACTCAACTGTCCATGACTGAATATGAGTGATTGTCTTGATATGTTAGTACTTGAATGAGCATATACTAAGTTCTCTATATATATTTAGATAGACAAAGATAAAGTGGTAAATGTTCAAATCCCATGAATGCTCATATTTACTATGTCTATTTTTTACTTTTTTTAGTTCAAAACTCAACTGTCCATGACTGAATATGAGTGATTGTCTTGATATGTTAGTACTTGAATGAGCATATACTAAGTTCTCTATATATATTTAGATAGACAAAGATAAAGTGGTAAATGTTCAAATCCCATGAATGCTCATATTTACTATGTCTATTTTTTACTTTTTTTAGTTCAAAACTCAACTGTCCATGACTGAATATGAGTGATTGTCTTGATATGTTAGTACTTGAATGAGCATATACTAAGTTCTCTATATATATTTAGATAGACAAAGATAAAGTGGTAAATGTTCAAATCCCATGAATGCTCATATTTAGTATGTCATTTCAACTGTTCAATCTTTGAGAAACAATTCTAAAATAAAAACATTTAATGTATATGATAGATTAATATAAAATATAAAAGTACAACAATATTTTTATTTTAAATCTTTCATATTAATCATGCCAATCAAACAATAAATTTTTTTGAGTAGATTTAAAAACATTTCTCCCTACCTCTCTCTTTATACATATATATATATATATATGTATGTATACATGAAAAACAGTTTTTGAAAATTTCAACTAGTTAACTTAAAAAATTTCAATTATTTGAGTTAGACTTACCAAATTCACGTGCCCTTTGCACGAACTTGAGGATTGCATACTGGCTAGGTTTACTGGTTTAGATGTACCTGTCCCCTCGAGCCGATCAGACTTGTTGTCATCAAATCTCAAGCGGGATCCGGACCAAGGTCTACTTAGATCCAACGAAGCTGATTTGACCCTCGTACGAGCACACCCCTATACTTGAGTAAGCACATAGGGGGACAAAAACAAACAAATAGCTCCTTTGCTTTGACCCGAGAATGGCTGTTTCGTAATAAAATAATCGAAGTGAGGGCCTTTTAAAGTTTGTCTTTTCTTCTTAAGTGCCACGTCGCGAGTACGAATGAAGAAGGGGCAAGACTAGACCAGCAAAAAGTCCAGCCAGAGAGAGAGAGAGAGCATGGCAGAGGATGAGGGAGTGCCCTACGGAGGTGTATTGGTGGCGGCAGTGGGGGCAGCGGTGGCTGTGCCGATGGTGGTGGGGGTGGGAGCGATACAGCAGGCCGTGGGATCGGCGACCCTGGTGATCGCCCCTCTACTTCTCCTGGTCCTCATCCGATTCCTCGCGTCGGAGCATTCGGCCACGCTCTCCCGGGCCATCGTCTCCGCCGCAACCCAACCGGACGCGATCCACCGAATTGGAGGCTCCCCTCTCGGCGTGGCGTTTATCCTCCTTCTTCTCCTCCTCTCACGCTACTTGCGCAACGCCGGAGAAGCCAGCGCTGATTAACTTCTTTCGTCCGACGCTTCTTGTACATGCACCAATTACGTAAGTGCCTTTAATCGTGTTCTCTTTACTCGCCTAGAATGTCTTTCATTATCGAATGTGAATACGAAGTTTGTGACCTTTGCTTTTTATTTTGGGTATTTTCGTGCAATTTTAGTTGGCATTTTTTCAGGAGACAGTCAAGAAGTTCCTGATAAAAAAAAGTATTTGTTTATTTTTATCCCTATGAATTCGAAGAAATTCTCTCTCTCTCTCTCTCTCTCTCTCTCTCGTCAGATGCAAGGCGGTCTAATGCGGTGTGGTGGCGGACAGTATCGAGTATCGATGTCCTCCCTTGTGTAATCGGACGGAAATGCCCTTACAGTGTCGTCTAAGGTGATTCCGGGTCGGGTTGGATCCGACGCTCAATCTGAACGCGTGCATTTTATTTGGTGTGGTTCGTCAATCAGAAATGCTCTTGTATCAGATTGGATTCTGATGGGTGTTGAAGCATTCCTGGTCCCGGGTTGTGTTACTATTGGATTTCTCAATCGTGTCAAATATGATGAGACTTTCCCATTTTCGGTTCGTTTGCGCTTACCGATCCAGTGACACGATCCCGTCCATTTTCAGATCAAGAAATCGTTGGTTCCGATCTTTTCTTCGGTTCAAGCTAAATCAAATTGGATCTGTAACTGAAACTCATGAGCTAAAATGGCAATATGCTTTCTTTTGCATAGGGGATGGCCATGGGGTGGGTATACCTAGCCCGACCCCAACCTTAGCGGACCGGTGTGGGTTCCGGGTCTTCTTTTCCCAACGGGTATAGGGCATCTATAAGTCAGGACACGTATCGGGTCAGATACTGGTTGGGGCATCTTGTCCCTATACCCGAATCTGATCAGGTTGGGTCGGGGTTAAATGATCGGGTTGTGTCACGGTTACGTGGGTCGTGTCAATGTTGCCATGTAAGGTTAGATCCCACGAAAATCTAAGCATAAGAAAATATATTGCAACAAAATTTCCAGCCAAAGAAATATCTTCTGTAATCTAGATATTAATGGAAATTTTATAAAATAATAAAGCAGTGTTTTATCTCCAGGGCTGGTGAATGAACTGAGCTGCTCATGGTTGGGCTCGGTTCACTCCGTGACTAGCTTGTTTATGTTTGGTTTGTGAACTAAAGTAATGTAACATGAGCTGGATCGTCAAGTTTTATTAGCTGAACATGGAAGCCATGTGTTCGGTTAAGATCAGCTCTATAAGCTTGTTTACAGTTAATTATATGCTAGAAAACCATGCTAACCAAATTAAGTGGGTGGACATAATATAAATTAAGAAAAATACATAAATTTGAGTTAATTCTTAACTAGAAATATGGTTTTCTGATGATAAGAGTTTCTTTTTAACTGTAACGAGCAGCCGGTCCTTCAGATCGTCTAAGTCGACTCGTGTTCGCTGTGCATCAGGTTCGGGTGTATGAACTTATGCACCAAACATGAAAGCGATTTTGAGTTGATGAACGAACCATGAACAGCCTATGTTCGAGTCCTACTGATCAAGCTCGTGAGCTTGGTCCGATGTATTCTTAGTTATCATTGTGCTCTATCCTTCAACATGTATGGTCACTCTTTGCCATCCAACTTTCTCATTCCCTTTGGCGAAGTCTCGGCCAATTGCCTCTTGACACGTCCAAACCACCTCAAATATTTAACCGACTCATGAACTCTGAAACTCGATGCGATATCGCTGTGCAATGGAGCAAAAACAAAAGAGAGTACGTTAAAAATATACTCGATTATGTCACCTTTTGTATTAGCACTATAAAATCATAACACTTCCAAATACTGCAGATTTTCGTGAGGACAAATGAATATAAAATTGGGATAAGTCTATCTAACGTCTATAGCACGCACACACACACAAAGTCAACCCCCTCTGCGTTGGATCCATTTGGATCTCAAATCGATTTGTTGGTGTGAACTGGTTGGTCTGAGATGTATGGTCGTGTATGCAAGTTTTAGGTTGCAACCCGAATGTGGTATGGATTGTGTTTAGGCTAGCCCGTAAAGGTCGAAATTCATTTGAAATTTCAATGAAGCAATGCAAGCCAACCATTCTGGTGGTTCTTGGCCCGGTAGGGTTCTGGTTGTATCCGCACCGCCGTTTCCAAACTGTCCATGTCTAATTCGCCCCTCAGTATCCAGCATTCGACGAGTTATTCCCCGTCGCCTGAAAAGTTTTCACGATCCACCATTCATTTATGTTTGGGTTGATGATAGTTCTTGATATCAAGGCACTCACTCTAGATTTCAGAATATAAATGCCCTAGGTATGAAACTTGTGACGTTTAACTTCTAAGTCGACCGCCTAGTTAGGTGCGGCGGCGGGGGATCTAGAATTTTTGGTATGGTGGGGTCAAGTATTCAAGGTGGGGCAAACTAACCATGGGTTCAATAATACACTTGTTTTCTTTGGTTTGTTTTGCAAGTTTCGAGTGGGGCGGTCACTCCACCTCGCCTCAATGTAGGTTTGCCACTGGCCAGAAGAACCATTGCTCATTACGTTATTTCTTTATTTTTGTACCAAACAACTGTCATTTTGCTCATTTAGTTCGTGAAGTCGAGCTCTTATTGCTAAAGACTAGGAAACCATTAACCCGGGGTTTGGGTTTGGATATCCGATAACCTAAAGCTATGTAGTCAGTTGGGGGATACCAAACTAAGACCAGATTAACAATGGACTCTGATTTAGTATTCAACACCAATTGCTGAATCCAAATCGGATTCCATACTTTACATACAAAATACAAGATGACTAGTTAATAGTGATTGATTCATTGTTGAAAATTATCTCCTGAATTCAAACCCGGGCCCGTTTATGAATGATCCGATTCAGGTGCGGTTCAGTTTTGCTAGCATCTGAACCGTCGTCCTCATATAAGAGCAACCGGGCGAGAACGGACCAAGGCGAATGGTTCTTACGTAATAAAATCCAAACGCAGGGGTATGTTATGAATGAAGCAATGTTTCGAATGGCATCTGAGAGTGGGAAACGCAACAACCGCACCACTACAGGGTGTTTCAAGAGGAGATTGAATTACTTATAAAGCCTTACGTTTTGCAACATTGTCGATGTAAATGCTTTAAGAAAAAGAATATTAGGGAAATTCCTTGAGGGTAGTTCAGTCTCCCACCAAACGTACCCGCTTTGTCTTCCTCTTCGCCTACACAGTCCCCACCCGCGCGCGCAAAACACCCACACACCCTCAGAGATGTTAGTGATTCCATTGTTGAACAAGAATCGATGCCAGCCGAAGATGAAACGGTCGCAGCCATTTCGAGATCTCGCCTTCTGGAACTCCGGACCCTCGTCTCCGACAGTAATGGAGACTACCCATTTAACCAAATCCTTCGAAAACCAAGGCTCCCCCGTCCGTTTCCTTTCCCTAGCCATGGATTCCGGCGGAAGGATAGGCCTCTTAGCCGCCTGCATATGTCCCTCCCGAAGTATCTGCCTTGCCTCTATGTAAGAGAAGAGTGGAAGGGCGGAAGAAGACTAGCTCACTAAAAAGGAGGAGAAAATGGGGCACCAGGATTCACGGTTACTCGATTGTTTTTTTAACGAGTGTTATGTATTTTTGTGTTTTTGAACTCTAATAGCTATAATATTTATAGTGAAAATCTTTCACTTAAAATGGCTTCATCTTCATCTCTTCGTTGTTTTAGGTTTTCCGTTAAACATCTTTATAATATATATTTTATCTCGAGGTAACATATCCATCAAAACATAAAGATTATTAGTGTTACATCTCTCACTTGACCATTTGAGCCAAGCATTATGACATAATGATTTTTATCTCATTTTTTGAGATTTTTCTAAGTCAACTATGATTATAAGTGTAATTACAATTGATACATGTTGTACGGTTTTTCACATACAATGCATTCTTTCTTACATAACAATTTTCATCGTTTAATTTAATACACTTCAAACAATCCTCAAACTAATGTTTGGAACATGCCTTGAGGAAAGATCTTAGGTTATGCCTTTGGTTAAGGGGTCGGTCAACATATCATTAGTTGACATATATGATATGAAAATATCATTTCTCTTAAGCATATCATGAATATAGTGGTACTTAACCATTATATGCTTCTAGAGCTATCATATCCATTTTTAATTAGAGTAATTGTTGCATTGTTATCACAATAAATGATAATTGACTCTTTCGTTATATCCAACTTCAAATCATGTATGAAGCGGCTTATCCAAACAACACTCATTGTAGCCATATATCAAGCCACATACTCAGCTTCTTGTATATGCAATGCTATACAACCCTATTTCTTAAAAGTCTAACAAATAACCCTACTTTCAAATAAAAATATTTGTTTAGAGGTTGATTCGCTGTTATCTTTGCTTACAACAAAGTTAATGTATGAGTATCCTACCACTTTAAATTCATTTGCTTAAAAGTATAGTTTCAAGTCTTTGTTCATTTAAGATATATTACAATCATTTTCATAATTATTTAATATTGTCAACCATGATTAGTTTGATATCTATTTATAAGACCGAAAATGAAGCTGATATGAAGTCTTGTACACAACATAACATATATCAAACTACTAACAACTTATACGTAATAAACATTAGGCTTGTCATCTCCCTTATTGGGATAATCAACCTTATTTAATTTGACTCCTTTCACAATGTTATCATTGTAAGCTTACATTCACCTATTTTAAACTTTTTGAGGATATATTCTATATATCTCTACTGATTTAGGCATAAGAGTTTAAATTCTCTATTTCTATAAATCTTTATGGCAAGAATATAGAATGCTTCTCCCATATCCTTAATTTCAAACCTTGAGTTTAACTGATGTACGATTTCATCTAAATATCCATTTAGAAAAGCAATCTTTACGTCTAACTGATGTAAATTCAAATCATAGTATGTTGAGATTGCTAGAATTATTCTCATGGATGTAAATTTCGCAACAGGAGAATATGTCTCAATATAATCTATCTCTTTTTTTGCGAGAATCACTTTCTAACTAACCTCGCCTTATACTTGTCGATAGACTCATCAACTTTATATTTATTTTTTAAGACCCATTTACAACTTATGACTTTCATTCCTTTTAGTAAATTAGCCAATTCATAGACTTAGTTTTTCTCAATAGATTTAATTTTCTCATCCATTACTTTTTCCTAGTTCAACGATTTAGATGAGTTAATAACTTTCCAATATGTCATGTTATCAGTAAGCTCATCTAAATCTACTTAATTACACACTTTTTCTGTAAAGTAAGTGTAATAATCTATTAAGTAGGACAGTGTGACTTTAGGTCCTTTATATCTAATTAAAGTTTTGGTTTGTGTAGGAAGATCGTCATTATCTATGTATTCAAATGATGATAAATCTAAATCTACTAGATCATCAACACATTTATCATCATTCTCAAGAATGCCATTTTTAGTTTCTTCTAAGGATTCAACATCTCTTATTTCAATTAATCCATGATCCTTATCATAAACCCGATAACCTTTAGAATATCCTATGAATATACATATCAAAGACCTAATTTATCTCTAGACTAATCAAGGATCTTCACATGCATGATAGATCTCCACCTCCTGAGATGAGCTATGTTTTACTTTTTTTCAAATCACATCTCATATGGTATAGAGAATACAATTTTACATGATACTCTATTTAGTATATATACGGTTATACTTATCGTTTCTCCCCAAAATACCCTTGTAGAAAATTATTTATTAACATAGACCTTGTCATATTCAATAAGGTCCCATTATATCTTTCTTCTACATCATTTTGTTGAGGTGTTTTGTGTATTATATTTTGTTTTGAAATACTAAAGTCTTTAAAAAATTCTAAAAATTATGTAAAAGTGTATTATCTACCTCGATCAATTCTTAAGACCTTTATTGTATGTCCTAGTTGGTTATTAGATTCTTGCTTATATTCTTTGAATATTTTAAATACATTATATTTATGTACTAAGAGATATGTATACATGTATATCTCAAGTAATCATCGATAAAAGTTAAATAACTTTTTTTCGATGTAATCTTACTGTAAATGGTCTACATAAATTAGTGTCAATTATTTCTAATAGGGTAATTTCTATAGTTATGTATTTGAAAAATGTTTTTCTTGTCATTTTTCTTTATATAAAGGCTTCACTTGCTAAAAGTATTTTTTTGAAATCAAAGCAATAAGTTAAAGTTGGATAATTTCTTCAACTTTTTTAGACTTATGTGTCTTAGCCATTTATACCATACATTCACATCGACATTTAAGGCACAATCAATATAATCAGAAGAACTATTATTTTCATTAATATTGAGTTTGAACAATCTATATTCAACATCAAATAATTTAGAGAAAGTTATCTTACCATGATTTCATATAGTTACATTACTAGGTACAAACATGACTTCAAAATCTTTTTAAACCAAGATAGAGACCGAAACCAAATTCTACCTTATTGATAGCATAATTAATATATCAATCAATACAACCAGTGTGTCTTGTATATGAATTCTAAATGACCCAACCCCAAGGACATATGAGAAATCATATATACGTGATGTTCTCTTATTTTATATTCCTTTATGTCCATAACTCCTTCCTCACTTTTTGAGATATATCTTGTTCCATATGAATCAATCCACCAATCAGTTGCTGGATAGTCTATGTAGAGACATTTATAAACCATGCAGATTATGTCATGCTTATCCGATTGACCGCATTACCGTTAGTCTTCTTTTTGCAGCAATCCATTTTATAGTCCTTATTTTTTCACAATTGAAACACTTGACCCAAGAAACAGTTTTCTCTGATTTCTTAAAAGATTGACACTATTTTGTTATTCTTATCAAACTTCTTATTTGATTTATTATTTTTCTTCTTTGGTCTACAACTTGACCCTATTCTATTTTGAAAATTTATCCTTCTTGTTTTTATTTATATGGTCTTCTTCCATTGCTAGTTTAATGGATAATTCAGAATTGTTTGTTTCAACCCTTAATATAAGGGTAATGACAACCATATTACACAAAGGAGGAAGACTGTTTAAGATAGTGGATATTTGTATTCTTTCAGGGATGATCAATTTCGCTACAGCTAAGTCTTTTGCCATTATCAACATCTGGTTTACATATTCTACTACATTGTCTCCTTCTTTCATTTTATAGGAGTTGTATTTTGTAGTAACAATTGGATATGTTACTTAGCTGTAATATCATATTTAAAGTCAAACAATTCTTTAGTTGTCTCGTATTCTTCGAAGACCTTAATTAAGTAATCCTCCATATATGTTAGGATTATGGTTCTTGCTATTGTGTCATCTTTAAGGAATATTTTATACATTTTTTTCCTCTTATGTTATATTTGGAGTAGGAAGTATAATTGTTTTTCTTAATACATTGTTTAAACCTCCTAGTGTAAGTGATAATGAGATACATCTTTTTCACATTTTGAAATTTAGACTGTTTAACCTTTCAATTTTTGCTAATTTTGATACACATTCTTGAATTCATTTTGACAAAAGTAGCAATAAGACAGTCTAAAAGGTCTAAATTTCAAAGGAAAACAATGTAGTAGAAAATTATCCATATTGAATTTTTGGTACATAAACAGTCTAAAAGGAAAACATTTAACATAAAATATATAATAGATAAGACAACTAATAGCCAACATTCAATATGCAAAATATCCAAGTAGTAAATTAGAAATAACTCAAGGTACCAAAAAACAATTTCAAACAATGCTTATATACCATTTTGAAATATCCTTAATAAAATTATGTTATTTCAGAACCAATCTAGAGATAAATCTATAATTTTTCTTATTTCTTGCCACTATAATTTCCTTAACATTTTAGGAGTAAATCAGTAATTTTGTCCGTTTGGTTTTGTAATTATGCAAAAAATAGGGACAAAACACTAAAATTATGCCTAGTTTTTAGAGATTTTCAAAACTGATTGGGGGATAGAATGATAATTTTGCCCCTTAGTGAGAATGTGTAATTCTGCCTAAAGACAAAGGGCAAAAACATCTTTTAACTTAGTAGCAGACCTACAAGGATAATTGCAGAATTCAACCTATTGGTATTTGGTGATTTTTACAAACTGTTAGAGGACATAATGAACTCTGCTCATGTAAGGGATCACCTTTGCATGGCTGGTCTGAAGCCCGAATAAAGGAGGAGGATTGTGTTAGGCTTCTGACAGCTAGCATAAAATTTTGTTGGATTTTTATACCATAGATTACACAAATTATGAGCATTGCTTTGGGGCATCCCCGCCTAGCGACGCGCTGCATAGTCCAAATGTAGTGAATACTAAGCAAGGGCCACTACATTTTCACTCGGATGTAGTGAATCAATTGGAGAGAGGGTTCCCACATCATGGATGTGTGTGTATAAAGAAGTTGGTTCTGCTACATTGTCACCCGAATATAGTGAATAAATTACAGAGAGGGTCTCCACATTTTCAATATAGACAGATGCGGGGGATAAGGAAGCTAGTCTTAGATAATAAGATTCGTATTGGTTCTTGGAATATCAAAACATTGTTTGGTAAGCTAATGGAGGTGGTAGATACTATTATTCGAAAAAAGATTCATATTCTATGTTTACAAGAGACAAAGTGGGTTGAAGAAAAAGCAAAGGAGATTGGGGATACATGTTTTAAATTATGATACTCAAGTAAGGAAAAGACTCGAAACATAGTTTATATTATCATAAATAAAGATTTAAAGGATAGTGTAGTAGACATACAACGATATGGTGACCAAATCATGACGATGAAATTAGTGTTAGGAGCAGAGGTTTTGAATATAATTTGTGCTTATGCACCTCAAGTAAGAGTAAAAGATAGTATAAAGACGGATTTTTGGGAAGAGTTAGATAAGGTGATTAAAAGGATTTTACAAAGGGAGATGATTTGTTTAGGAGGAGACTTAGTAAGAGTAGAAGATAGTATAAAGACAACTTTTTGGGAAGAGTTAGATAAGGTGATTCAAAGGATTTCATAAAGGGAGATGATTTGTTTAGGAGGAGACTTAAATGGACATTCGGTAAAGAGGCATTAGGATATGAAGGTATTCATAGAAGTTTTGGTTTTGAGGATATAAATGATGAAGGTAGAGAGATTTTAAATTTTGCTATGGCATTTGATCTCTTTATATTCAATAAAATCTTCAAAAAATGAGATGAACATTTAATTAGTGTTAGGAGCAGAATGGTCTGTTCGTCCACTTAAGGGCAAAATTATATTTTAACTTTAAAATATAAGAACTTTTTTTGTAATTTAATCATATGATAGTTTGTTATTTTTTCAAAGAACCAATGACAAAATACACTTTTCAGTCCATTGTACGAGGCAATTTCTCCAAAACCGCAACGTAGGCGATTTTGTTGAAAACTAGAGGCAATTTTTTAGTAACTTTAAAACCGCGAGGGAGGAGAGAGATCAGGAGAGAGAGGGAGGGAGGCGATCGGAGAAGACGTCTGTCCTCCGATCGCATGTTTGGTTCCTTTTTGGGTTCTCCTTCTCTTTTTTCAGTCTCAAGTCACTTATGCCAATGACTTCTAACTGTTCGTTTGATTTCCTTTTTTTTCCAATAAATTCGGATCACATGTGTAGTGACTCGGATGGTCTACGTGGTTTTTTCGACAATTAGAGGGAGTTTTTTGTATTTTTTTTCTTTCCTTGTTTTTTTTTCTTTTTCTTCTATGTTGACTGTGGATAGAGGACAATAACACGTATCTCTGTCCTCTGTCACTTTTGGTTTCTCTTTTCTTTTTTCAAAGTATTTTCTCTTTTTGTTTGTTTTTAAAATCACTAGCAACATACTTCAGTCAAACGTAGACCGTGATACCACTCAAGATAGGCCTTGCCTCTTTTGAAGGATCGTATCCGATGTTAAGAGTGAGAGGACGGAAGAAGACTAGCTTACTAAAAGGTAAGAAAATAGGGCAAGAACATTCAATGTTACCCACGTTTGGATTACCGAGAAAGATTTTTTTTACTTAGTACTTTTTATTCTTTTGTCTTTTTAGTAATTTTTTTTCATATGTGTTTTTATTCTTGTATTTTTGTAGTGAAAATCTTTCACTCAAAACATCTTCATCTTTCGTGTTTTGATGTTTTGAGGTTTACGTTACAAGCCTGTCAAACAGTTACATCTCCTCAATGAATACTTCCCAATGTATACCGTCTTTCACGCCCCTAATTTTCCTCTACATTCTCTGAAGCCTGCACCATGCCGTCAATTGCCGCCCGAACTCGAAAATCAGCCAATCCCATTGGAGAAGCACCTGAAAGAAGTCCGGCAGCTCCTTTTCTTGCATAGTCGTTGACTTCATCGAAGATGAACCAGAAACGTGGAAAGAGAACGAATACTATGGGGTTGAAGATTTGGCATCCGTTTTTCAGAAAGTTGATGCTATTGTGGGGGGAATTAGTTCGGAGAGAAGCCAACAGCTTTAAATCTTTGAATGATGTAGTCGCATATGTGTTGGAGGCAGCCGTCCATCTCCTGATGAGAGTTCAGGCAAGGTTCGGGAATCGGGAACCAGCAGGATGCACATTTCCAGTCGTGTCAAAGTTTCAGATTTCTGCTTTGAGATTTAGGTCGGGTCCGGGAATTGCATCCCCAGCGTTGGTGACGGAGCTAGCACTTTCGTTTATTGTGTTAAAATTACTCGCTCCTCTTCTTCTTTCTCAAAGATCTACGATTAGGAACTCTGCAGTCCAGTTTGTGACATGGAACTTAATGGAAATTGCACGGGAATGCGAGGATGTCAGGAGAGCGGTGGCTGCATTGCCAATACGTTTGGCTGTGTGGGCTGAGACAGACGAACGAGCAGTTGCAATATTGGTGAACGCTTGGACTGACCGGGCAGTTGCAGTATGGTAATGAAAATAATTCAAACACCTGGACTGACCCAGCAGTTGGAATTTGAAGAATTCTTGGCTAAGAAGTCCATGGGGAAGGCTTCATTGAGATTGATGGCCGTGGATTGTCTTTCCAAGCGTTTTTTCTGGCGATAAAAAGTAGTTTCCAGAAGATCTGCGTTCGGGATTGTGGGGATTGAGATGTCTGAAATCATTAATAATGAAGCGGTGCTCGTTAAGGTGGCTGGAATACGGGCTCGAGGATTGCCGAATTTGCTCAGGTGGTGGAGAGCCTGTTGGCTGACATAGGGAACCGAGGTCGATTAAGGGAAGCTTTGTTGAAAATGGTGAGAGGATGGCTCCTTGTTGTCAGCAAATTGATTACAATGAAAGTTCTTCAGGATTGGTGAAACACGGGTTGTTCTTCACCAAGGAGACAATCCCACCGGATCTCAGTCCTTAGACGACCCCATCGCGCACGGTCTTTCCTTCATTGTCTGACTGGTCATCCATCTCAACATCTTCATTTATATTACAGACATCTTTGTACACGTTACCCGGATGTCCCTTTTCATTTTAACCCACAGACGTTAATTATATGCGTAATATAAAAAATTGACCCACCTTCGGAATCTGCTTCTTGAATTGGTTTAGGAACGAATTTCCCTGAATGCTCGAGCACCAATGCCAGATGTTCGGGTGTCAACTTAAAAGAAGGTTTTGAATTGGAGATTGAGTCGATCTCGCCGAAGGGCGTGCTGTTTTTACTGAATGAAATGAGTGGCGCTGAATTGGAAATGGTTTTTATCCTGCAGATTACATATTCACTGCATTTGTTTTGCACCTACGAACTGTAAAACTGGCTTCAAGTGCATACGTTAGTCTAACAATCTCGGACTTGCTCTCATTTGTTTTTTTTGAATTGCTAGAATTGGAGATAGAGGATAGAGATTTTAAATGATGGTACTCAGGAAAAGAAAAGACTCGAAACGGAGTTGGTTTTATCATAAATAAAGATTTAAAGGATAGTGTAGTAGACATACAACGATATGGTGACCAAATCATGACATTTGAATTAGTGTTAGGAGCAGAGGTTTTAAATATAGTTTGTGCTTACACAGTCCAAGTAGGACTAGAAGATAGTATAAAGACAATTTTTTAGGAAGAGTTAAATAAGGTGATTCAAAAGATTTCACAAAGAGAGATATTTGTTTAGCAGGAGACTTAAATGAACATGTTGGTAAAGAGGCATTAGGATATCAAGGGATTCATGAAAACTTTGGTTTTGGGGATATAAACGAGGAAGGTAGGGAGATTTTAAATTTTGCTATGACATTTGATCTCTTTATAGTCAATACAATCTTCAAAAAAACAAGATGAACATTTACTTATAAGAGCGGCTTATCACAAACACAAATTGATTACTTTATTTGTAAAAAAAAAGATAGAGCGTGTTGTAAAGATTGCAAGGTAATTCTAAGAAAAAGCTTAACCACCCAACATCGACTTTTAGTTATTGATTTACAAATAAAAAAATAGACAAAGAGGAAAAGAGTGCATCGAGCTATTCAGACTAAATGGTAAAACCTCAAAAGTGAGAAAGAAGATATATTTAAATAGAAAGTCCTTCAAGGAGATGTTTGGAATTATGTTAGCACACCCTGTGATATGTGGAACAATATGGCTATACATATTAGGAAAGTGGCGAAAGATGTCTTAGGGGTATCTAAGGGAGGTGTACCAGTACAAAAAGAAGCTTGGTGGTGGAGTGAAGTAGTACAAAATAAAATCAAGGCAAAGAGGGCATGTTACAAATTACATTATGCTAAGAAAACTAGTGAAACTTTAGAGGCTTATAAGAAAGCAAAGAAAGAAGCGAAAAAAGCCGTGAGTGAAGCAAAAGCTAAAATTTGAGAGGATTTATATAAAAAATTCAACTCAAAAGAGGGTGAAAGAGATATTTTTAGGATAGCTAGGGCTAGAGGTAAGAAAACTAAAGATCTTAATTATATTAGATGCGTCAAAGACAAGGATAAAAAAATTCTAGTGGCAAATGATGATATAAGAAATAGATTGAAAAACTATTTTTATAAGCATTTTAATGAAAATAAAGATGTTAGTATTAGCTTACGAGAGTTAGCCAAATCAGAAAAGTATATAAACCACAATTTCTACCGACGTATTCAAAAGAATGAAGCCAAAGAGGCTCTTAAACATATGAAAGGTGGTAAATCGGTAGTACTAGACAATATTCCTATAAAAGTTTAGAAAATACTAGAAAAAATAGGAATCACTTGGCTCACAAGGCTATTTAATGAAATATGAAAAAACCAAAAGATGCCCGAGGAATGGAGAGCAAGTACACTTATACCCATATATAAGAACAAGGGAAACATTTAAAAGTATGCGAATTATCGAGTTATTAAGTTAAGGAGCCATACTATGAAATTATGAGAAAGAATTATTGAACGTAGTTTAAGACAAGTATCAAGTATAACAGAGAACCAATTTAAATTCATGCCAGACAAATCTACTATTAAAGCGATTCACCTTTTGAGATGTCTTATAGAACATTTTAGAGCAAAAAGGAAAACGTAAGTTAAGACAAGTATAAAGTACAACAGAGAACCAATTTGGATTCATGCCAGACAAATCTACTATTGAACCGATTCACCTTTTGAGACGTCTTATGGAACATTTTAGAGCAAAAAAGAAATACCTTCATATGATATTTATTGATCTACAAAAAACACTTATGATAGGGTACTGAGGGAGGTTCTTTGGAGAACTTTGAAAAAAAGAGGTATCCCATTGACATATATTAACCTTATAAGAGACATGTATGATGGTGCAAAAACATGCATGAGGACTCATAAAGGAACGACAACTTCTTTGAAGTTAATATTGGGTTACATCAAGGATCAACTTTAAGTCCATACTTATTTATAATGGTGATGGAGGAGTTAACAAAACATATTCAAGACGAAGTACCTTGGTGTATGTTATTTGCAGATAACATTGTATTAGTGGAGGAGTCTAAGGAAAAAGTTAATAGAAAATTGGAACTATGGAGAGAAACATTAGAAAGCAAAGGCCTCCGACTTAGTAGAACAAAGACAGAATATATGAAATGTAATTTTGATCATTTGGTTACCTCAGAGCACATATAAATTAAAATTGACACACATTGCATCTCCCAAAACGAAAGTTTTAAATACCTAGGGTCAATTTTTCATAGTGATGAGAGAGATGGAGATGTTACACATAGAATTAATGTTGGTTGGTTAAAATGGAGAGGAGCATTAGGTATTCTTTGTGATAAGAAGATACCATTAAAGTTAAAAGGTAAATATTATAGAGCAACAATTAGGCCTGCCATATTTTATGGTTCTCAATGTTGGGTAGTTAATCATCAACATGTACAAAAGGTGCCAGTGACATACATAAAGATTTTGAGATGGATGAGTGGACATACAAGAAAAGACCGTATATATAATGAGGTTATTATAAACAAATTAATAGTGACACCAATACCAGATAAAATGAGAGAATATCGTTTAAGATGGTTTGAACAATCAAGAGAAGAACAACGTATGAAAAACTAAATTTAGAAAGTATTAAAAGAGCTAGAGGACGAGCACAAAAGTACAAAAGTGTGAAAAAAAAACAATAAGGAATGATCTAGCTTATTGTGAGTTAACTGCAAACATGACACACGATAGGGATCTGTGAAAACAAAGAATCCATCTAGCTGACCCCGTCTATAATGGGAAAAGGCTTAGTAGTAGTAGTAGTTGTTGTTGTTGTTGCTTGAAATGCATGAGTTTGGAAAAGTTTTCGCTAGCTTACTGGTTGAGTTCTTTTGAGGGTTGATGCTCACGTATGCAAGAGGAAGTCTGTAAGCCCCGCTGATGGGGATAAGCTTTTACCTCAATGGGTAGACTAGCTGCTTTCAGAAGCCTCGGTAATTCTTGAGAGGCAGTCTCTCAGTTATCAGAAGCTAACAATGCTGGCGAAATCTGCGCTCGGGGAAGAAGCAGAAGCAGCAGGTGTGAACATAAATGAAAGGAAAAATCAGGAACTTTGTTTTTGCAAGTTGTTAATGCAGTTTTTTTCCATTGGATCTCTGATTCTGATTTGCTCTTCTGCAGGCTATATCATTTGTGGGAGTTCAGAGCAAGGACCACAGAACCTTGCTCGTTCGAACATTCCTAGAAGGCAGATTTCATCATCATAATACATCCAAGCCTGGTGTTACACCTTTTGTTTATCCAGGTTTACTTGACACCCTCTGTATCTCTTTTCCTTCCTTCATTGGAATTCTGAATGGCTTCTTGTGCTTAGAGCGAGTAGCCACCACTTCGGAATAATATTATGGTCCTTTAATATGTTTTTTATACACAATTGTGAACCCCTCAAAATATGAACTCCCCTGCAGGACAACCAAATCGATGAACAGTTAGAACCTTGTGCAAGATGAGGATCTCCACTGATCGAGCCCATCTGATCGGTTCTCGACAAACAAGCAGCAACCTTGTTAGATGCTCCCTGGGTGCAATTTACACCAAAAACCATAACTCCTTTACTAAATTAGATCCTTGATGGATTTTAGCACTTGTGCTTATACCAGTATTTAACTCCAAAAATTTACTATTTATGTGAAATATAATAGCTAGTTTTCTAACCACAAGCATCCTGGGGCCACACGTGACAGGCACTCTCTGGAGGTCCGCATCTATTTATGTGCGGGACTCTTTTAACTTCAGTGTGGGACTCTTTTCCGCTGAGGCTCAGAGAGCGTGATATTGCCTTTTGCAGCACACTCTCAGATATGGAGAGTCTCGCTTTCTCGTTAATGATCGTCCTAGCTTTGGGAGTTGGGGTTTTCCCCAGAAATCTGGCCCTCCAAATCAGCAGAAATGATTTCCCACCACACTTCATATTTGGTGCTGGCACTTCCGCAAACCAAGTGAGCATCTCTTCTTTTACTATGTATTCTCTTTTTCCCTCTTGTATCTGCAGCTACTTCAACTTGTCGAATCCTATTTTTTTACCTTTTCTCTTTCGTTTTGGCTCGGAATTGGCCACTGTTTTCTGGTCTATAAGTTTGCATTGTTTATGTTCTCGCTGCTCTGTAGCTACTTAGTTTAATATACTGCTGTTGAAAAGAAACAATAAAGAATGATCTAGCTTATTATGAGTAACTGCTAACAGCTCTGTGGAAACAAAGAATCCATGTAGCTGACCCCGTCTAGTATGGGAAAAGGTTTAGTTGTAGTTGTTGCTGTTGTAAGTACAGGTTGAAGGTGCAGTATCAGAAAATGAGAGGGCTCCTAGAATTTGGGACACATTCACTCATGCTGTTGAGCACTCACGCAAATGATTTCCCACCAAATTTCATATTCTTGTTTCCTATCCCTGCTGCTCTTTATGGGCTATACAATGGTTTCCTTGAATCTGCCACCATAAGACTCCCCACCTGTTTCTGTGTTGATTGATATGTCATGCTTGTATAATAATTATCTCATCTTCTTTCCCACAAGGCTATTATCTCATGGTTTTATTACAGAAAATATTGATGGGTATAGAACCGTGTTTCCTTAAAGGGAAAGAGATGATATTACAGAAAAAGATAATGATAGGTGGTCATGAGTTGCAGGAAAAATGGTGGATCATAGGACCGCTGACATAACTGCTGATCAGTACCGTAAATACAAGGTATGAGTCTTCAATTTTCTGCATTTGTCTAACAGAGAAAAATCAGAACTATGTAATTGCTTTCATTCGTCTCTCTCTCTCTCTTACACACACACACAACACACAAAGAATTCACCAACATAAAAAGATGAATCTGTAAGATGTAAGTGAATTCATGAGAAACTTCATTGTCGAGGAAACCTTTCGCAAGCGATTCTTGAATTTTTTCCAACCAGAGCCTAATCAATCATCTTTTGTGTCCATCCTTCCTGTCGGGACTACCCAAGATAGGGCTGGCGCCTTGCATCCACATATGGTTAATATGAATACACACCACATAATTTCCTTGCCATACAATTTTCTTCAAACAAAGAGATACATTAATGCGTTAAAATCAATTTTCTGCAGTTTACTTTTCACAACACTATAATGCTTTTAATGTATAAAGAAAGAGAACTTAGGTGTTATCATACCCAAATAAATCCGTTGATCCAATCTTGGAAATGGATGATTGAGACTTGTATTTAACAAGCAAAGTGATACACATGTGAATGAAGTATATATAAAAAAATGCATTTATACTTCTTTGCTTTTTAACAATCTATTTTTTTAAAATTGGATGGTCATAATTTGTTTGAATATGCCAGTACCTAAGTTTGTTAGCATATACTGGGTTCTCTCTCTATATATCTATCTATCTATCCACTTATGTGAAGCTTGATATATGATTTAATTTTATAAAGACTCTCATTCTTACTTTTTAACAGATAAAACTTGTAGCTTTGAGTTTCAGCTTGAGCGCACTTCTCTCACACATGCACACAAGTTATTAACACGACTCTCCCCCCCTCTCACATCCACACACGAGTTATTAACACGCACACCCTTGCACGTACTTATGCGACAACACCCGTTGTCTTCTGATATGAAGCAGATGAGGTCATACTATATATGCTTCCAATCTACTCATTACATAATCAAATTTTACGGAAGTCAAAGGGATCATGAATAAGGAATGACAGAAAAGAGGGGCTACTTCTTTCCATTAAAGGTAGAATCTTTGTTTGAAGAAGAATCAGATACAAAGCCATGCCATTAAAGAATACAGGAGATCTCCCAACGTGACAGACAAAAACATATAATAAAGCATGCCAAAAGAGAAGTCCTTATGGTTACTGCCCACCTTGTAAGGGAACCGTCGTAGCCACGATGACTTCTTCAATGTAGCGGATACCCGGATGGTACACCGTTAGACGAGATCTCATCCTCGGGAAAAGATCAAATAATTAAATATTGGTTAGCATAATGACATGAATGCTTGCTTGTAGAAAGTTTATCTACTCATACGAGCTATGATTACCGGTTTAGGTATTCCCGTCCAGCGGTATTCCGATCAAGGCTTTCTTGGGTCCGGCGAAGCTGTATTGACCCGGGCACCAGAGTGCCGCTGGACTTCGGTAGGCACAGTGGAGGACAAAAACAAACAAAATAGCTTCTTCTTTGCTTTGACCCGAGAGTGGCTGTTTCGTAACTAAACGATCGAAGCGAGGGCATTGTACAGCATGTGTTTTCTTTTTAAGAGCGACGTCGCGAGTATGAACGAGGAAGGGGGAAGACTAGTCCAGCAAAAATTCCAGCCAGAGAGAGAGCATGGCGGAGGATGAGGGGGTGCCCTACGGAGGTGTATTGATGGCGGCAGTGGGGGCAGCGGTGGCTGTGCCGATGGTGGTGGGGGTGGGAGCGATACAGCATGCCGTGGGATGGGCGACCCTGGTGGTCGCTCCTCAACTTCTCCTGGTCCTCATCCGATTCCTCGCGTCGGAGCACTCGGCCACGCTCTCCCTGGCCATCGTCTCCGCCGCAACCCAACCGGACTCGAGCCACCGAATCGGCGGCTCCCTTCTCGGCGAACAAAAATTCCAGCCAGAGAGAGAGAGGATGGCGGAGGACGATGGGGTGCCCTACGGAGGTGTATCGGTGGCGATAGTAGGAGCAGCGTTGGCTGCACTGGGGAAGGGAGCGATACAGCAGGCCGTGGGATCGGCAACCCTGGGGGTCGCCGCTCTATTTCTCCCGGTCCTCATCCAATTCCTCCCGTCGAGGCTCTCGGCCACGCTCTTCCGGGTCCTCTTCGTCTCACTCTTCTCACCCGACTTGCTCAACGCCGGAGACAGTGGCGAATCCACACTGGGGTGGGAACGTGAATCTCTGAATATTGTCGATCATTTATTGAAAAAAGAAATTGAAAATTAGACAGCGGCCGGAGAAGCCAGCGCCTACTAACTTCTATTCGTCCACGCTTCTTGTTCATGCGCCAATTATAAAAGTGCCGTTTGATCGTGTTCTCTTTGCTCGCGTAGGATGTCTCTCATTGTCGAATGCGAATAGGAGGTTTTCACCTTTTCTTTTGGATATTTTTCGTGTAATTTTTAGTTGATAATTTTTCAGGTAACAGTCAACAAGATCTTAGGAAAAAAATATTTCTCTCTTTCTCTCTCGTTACATGCAAGACGGTGGGGTGCGCGGGCACGATCGAGTATCAATGTTCTGTCTTGCTGTAATCAGTCGGAAATGCCCTTGCAGTGGCGTCTAAGGTGATTCCGGATCGGGTTGGACCCGACGCTCGATCTGAACGCATGCATTTTATTTGGGTGTGGATCATCGATCAGAATTACGCTTGTGTTCTGATGGGTGTTGAAGCATTCCAGGTCCCGGGTTGTGTTTTGAGTCCGATACACAATTGGATTTTCCAATTGTGTCAAAACATTTTCGGCTTGTTTGCTACATTTATCTCCGAACCAATGACACGATCCGTCTATTTTCAGATGGTTCCGATCTTTTCTCTGGTTCAAGCTAAATCAAGTTGGATCTGCGACCGAGGCTCATGAACGAAAATGTTAATATAACTTCTGGGATGATAGGGATGGCAATGGGCATTCCTAACCCGATGCCAACTTTAGCGGGACCGATACAGGTTCCAGTTCTTCTTTCCCCAACAAGTACAGGACGTCTATAATTCAGGTACAGATCGGGTCAGATACTGGTCGGGGCATCTTGTACATATACCTGAACCTGAACCTGAACCTGATCGGGTTGGGTCGGGGGTCGGATCAATTTCGCCATACCTAATGATACATCAACTCAGTTTACTCTGTTAATTGAACGAAGTTTGGTTGTTTAGTTCGAATATGATCCGATGGTTAAATGGGTCGGATCAATATCGCCATCCTTAATAGTTTCCGTGTCAGTTTGGTCTCTGATTTGCCATATAAGATTAGATCGCACGAAATCTAAGCATTGGATAAGAAAATATATTGCAACAAAATTTCCAGTCAAAGAAATATCTTTTTGTAATCTAGATATTAATGGACATTTTAGAAAATAGTTATCTCCAGGACTAGTGAATGAACTGTGCTGCTCATGGTTGGGCTCGGTTCGCCTCGTGACGAGCTCGTTTATGTTTGTTTTGTGAACTAAACTAATTTAACATGAGCTGGACGTCAAGTTCTATGAGCTGAACATGGACGCCGTATGTTCGGTTAAGATCAGCTCGTATAAGCTTGATTATATGCTAGAAACCCATTATAACTAAACTAAGTGGGTGGGCATAATATAAATTAAGAAAAATACGTAAACTTTGAATTTTGACTTAATTCTTAACTAGAAATATGATTTTCTGATGATAGTTTCTTTTTAACTGTAACGAGCAGCCGGTCCTTCAGATCGTCCAAGTCTATTTGTGTTCGCTGCGCGTCAAGTTCGGGTATATGAATTTGTGACACCAAACATGAAAGTGATTTTGAGTTGATGAACGAGCTAACATTTCACTCATTTCGTTGGTGAAGTCGAGCTCTTATTGCTTAAGACTAGGAAGCCATCAACACGGGTCCGGATATCCGATAACCTAAACCCGTGTAGGCAGGTAGGGGATACCAAACTAAGACCAGATTAACAATGGACTCTGATTTAGTATTCAACACTGATTGCTGAATCCAAAGAGGAGTCCATATTTTACATAAAAAAAATACAAGATGACTGGTTAATAGTGATTGATTAATTGTTGAGTGTTGTTTCCTGAATCCAAACCCGGGCCCGTTTGGCGAATGATCCGATTCAGGTGCTGTTCAGTTTTGCTAGAATCTGAACCGTCGAACTCATGTAAAGGCAACCGAGGCGAGAGCAGACCAAGGCGAATGGTGCTTACGTAATAAAAGCCAAAAGAAGGGTTAGTTTCAGGATGAGTTCGAATAGCATATGAGAGCGGGGTAGGCAACAAGCACACCCTGTTTCAAGAGGAGATTCCAGACGATAATTAACAAAACGTACCCGCGTCGTCTTCCTCTTCGTCTACACAGCCTCCACTCCGCCGGGCGCGCATACACACACGCAGATGAAGGGAGATTCCATTGTTGAACAGGAACCAATGCCAGCAGAAGATGAAACGGTCGCAGCCATTTCGAGATCTCGCCTTCTGGAACTCCAGACCATTGTCTCCGACGGTAATGGTGACTACCCATTTAACCAAATCCTTCGAAAACCCAGCCTCCCTCGTCCGTTTCCTTTCCCTATCCATGGATTACGGCGGAAGGATAGGCCTCTTAGCCACCTGCATTTATCCCTCCTCCTCAACGCAAACTTCCCTATCTACGCCGTCTTTCACGCCCCTAATTTTCCTCCTCATTCTCTGAAGCCTGCACCATGACGTCAATTGCCGCCCAAATTTGAAAATCAGCGAATCCCATTGGAGAAGCACCTGAAAGAAGTCCGGCAGTTCCTTTTCTTGCATAGTCGTTGACTCCATCGAAGATGAACCAGAAACGTGGAAAGAGAACGAAGACTATGGGGTTGAAGATTTGGCATCCGTTTTTCAGAAAGTTGATGCTATTCTGGGGGGAATTAGTTCGGAGAGAAGCCAACAGCTTTAAATCTTTGAATGATGTAGTCGCATATGTGTTGGAGGCAGCCGTCCATCTCCTGATGAGAGTTCAGGCAAGGTTCGGGAATCGGGAACCAGCAGGATGCACATTTCCAGTCGTGTCAAAGTTTCAGATTTCTGCTTTGACATTTAGGTCGGGTCCTGGAATTGCATCCCCAGTGTTGGTGACGGAGCTAGCACTTTCGTTTATTGTGTTAAAATTGCTCGCTCCTCTTCTTCTTTCTCAAAGATCTACGATTAGGAACGCCGCAGTCCAGTTTGTGACATGGAACTTAATGGAAATTGCACGGGAATGCGAGGATGTCAGGAGAGCGATGTCTGCATTGCCAGTACGTTTGGCTGTGAGGGCTGAGACAGACGAACGAGCAGTTGCAGGATTGGTGAACGCTTGGACTGACCGGGCAGTTGCAGTACGGTAATGAAGATAATTCAAACACCTGGACTGACCCAGCAGTTGGAATTTGAAGAATTCTTGGCTAAGATGTCCATGGGGAAGGTTTCACTGAGATTGATGGCCGTGGAGCGGTTCCTCTGGCGATAAAAGAGTAGTTTCCAGAAGATCTGCGTTCGGGATTGTGGGGATTGAGATGTCTGAAATCATTAATAATGAAGCGGTGCTCGTTAAGGTGGCTGGAATACGGGCACGAGGATTGCGGAATTTGCTCAGGTGGTGGAGAGCCTGTTGGCTGACATAGGGAGACGAGGTCGATTGCGGGAAGCTTTGCTGGAAATGGCGTGAGGATGGCTCCTTGTTCTCAGTAAATTGATTACATGGAAAGTTCTTCAGGATTGGTGAAACAAGGGTTGTGCTTCACCAAGGAGACAATCCCACCGGATCTCCGTTCTGAGCTGACCCCCATCAAGCTGGGCACGGGCAGCAGAGATTGAATTTGTTGCTGATGAGGAGGTTTACGGATGAGAAGGCAGCTGTAAGAAAATCGGCTCTATGATAAAGTTTCCGTATGACACGATTTCAAAAGCTAAAATTTTCCTATGCTGTCTAAAAGCTTTGGTCATTGCAAAAGAAAATGGTACACAAATGTGTCCTTAGTGACTCCTCTATATACATTCAAGTAAAAAAGTATTGTATTCCAAACTTCCACTTAACCACCCATCTTCATTTTTCAATTTCAGGTTCTTTTATTTTGAATATTGTCACTAGTGATGGAACGCCATGGATAGCACTCTCACTGTAAAAGGCTAAGAATCCGCAACTTGTTCGTTCAATGATTTTGGCATTCAATGTTTCCAAAGTTGGTATCATAATGTTGGTGACATATACTCCAACAATACTGTGATAGCAAATTTTTGTGAGTGATGCTAGCAGTTCTGGATCATGCTATGTTCCTCAAATGATATTAGACAACGAGTGCAGCAGCCATGCAGATTCTGAAAATCTGCTTCTTGAATTGGTTTAGGAACGGATTTCCCCGAATATTTCTGCTGGTTCTAGCACCATGATGGCCAGATGTTCGAGTGTCAACTTAAAAGCAAGTTTTGAATTGGAGATTGAGTCAATCTCGCCCAAGGGCGTGCTGTTTTTACTGAATGAAATGAGTGGCGCTGAATTGGAGATGGTTTAGATCCTGCAGATTAGATGTTCATTGCATTTGTTTTGCAACTACGAACTTTAAAACTGGCTTCTAGTGCATACGTTAGTGTAACAATCTCGGACTTGCCCTCATTTGTTTTTTTTGAATTGCTAGAAATGATGAGTTTGGAAAAGTTTTTGCTAGATTTCAGTATAAGTGTAATGTTAGTGTATTCTCTTTTTCCCCTTGTATCTGCAGCTATTTCAACTTGCCGAATCCTATTTTTATACCTTTTCTGTTTCGTTTTGGCTCGGAATTGGCCACTGTTTTCTGGTCTATAAGTTTGCATAATTTTTGTTCTCGCCGCTCTCTACCTAGTTAGTTTATTATACTGCCGATCTTTATTTTTCTAGTAAGTACAGGTTGAAGGTGCAGTATCAGAAGGTGGGAGGGTTCCTAGCATTTGGGACACCTTCACTCATGCTGATGAGAACTCACGCAAATCTCATCTTCTTTCCCACAAGGCTATTATCTCATAGTTTTGTTACAGAAAATATTGATGGTTATAGAACCCTGTTTCCTTAAAGAGAAAGCGATGATATTATACATAAAAAGAATGATAGGTGGTCATGAATTGCAGGAAAAATGGTGGATCATAGCACCACTGACATAACTGCTGATCAGTACCGTAAATACAAGGTATGCATATCAGCTTCAAATCTCTGAATTAGTCTAGCAGAAACAGAAAAGCAGAACTATTTAATTGCTTCCATTCGACTCTCTCTCTCTCTCTCACACACACAATGAATTCAGATACACAAAAAGATGAATGTGTAAGATATAAGTGAATTCATGAGAAATTTCATCGTCGACGAAATCTATTGTCAAGCGATTCTTGAAAATTTTCCAACCAGAGCCTAGGCAATCACATTTTGTGTCCATCCTTCCTGTCGGGACACTCGATAGAATTGTCCCTTTTCTTTTTGAGTGGTCAGGGAAGAAACGTGTTAAAATAGGATTAGCAGATGAGCTACTCCGCGTGTAAGAACTATATATATATATATATATATATATATATATATATATATATATATATATATATATATATATATATATATATATATATATATATATATATATATATATATATATCCATGAGAATGTAATATATTATATATATGCCCTAACATATGTATATTATACATTATATTAATATTATAATATATAATATGGTATATGCCAGCCAAATTCTAGCCCTTCAAAAATGTGGCCTGACTCTGTCCAACCCACATTTTCCCTGTACCACCAGGATCGGGGCTGGTTGGGCCACTTCGGCCTAGATTGACACGTCTATTGCTAGCATGTAAATGTCGCTTGCACATACCCATTCTTTCTCTCTCTCTCTCTCTCTCTCTCTCTCTCTATATATATATATATATATATATATATATATATATATATATATATATATATATATATATATATATATATATATGTACGTGTGTGTGAACACCCGCTTTCGGGTTCAAAATTTTTGGTTGGGCAAGCTGTTGATAGGCAGAAATCCATCTTAGTTATGCATGCGCTGTGGCACCGATCCCATGACCTCCTAGAAGGTTGTTTTGTATTCACCCCCTTGCTAACATGGCCATGGTTCACTGTGAGAATTGAAGGACATGATCTTATGAAATTAGTTATTTGCAAATTAACAGGAGGATGTGAAACTCATGAAAGAGATGGATCTAGATGCCTACAGATTCTCAATCTCATGGTCAAGACTGATACCAGTTTAACCACTTGAGCTATCCTGCAAATCAAAAATATTAGAAGCATTTGAAGGAACTACTAGCATGTCCATATCATATATTTTCCGCTGCAGAAGGGAAAGGAGTCGTCAACCCCAAGGGCGTGCAGTACTACAACAATCTTTTAAATGAACTCATCTCAAAGGATACACCATCTGTTCCGAGAAAGTGTCAAACATCCCTTAGTTACATAAATCATGCCGAAGAGGCCCCATGACCAATTGGCCTCAGGATTTGAATCCCGGGGATCATGTGCCGCACATAAACCGAATCACAGTGTGTAGTACGAACCGTGGAGGCGTGGAGCCAAACCTTGGTTTTGCTGGATGAATAAAATTGCTGGGGTAGAACAAGGAATTTCACCTTTTGGGGAATATATATATATATATATATATATATATATATATATATATATATATATATATATATATAGAGAGAGAGAGAGAGAGAGAGAGAGAGAGAGAGAGAGAGAGAGAGAAGTAAATGTTTAAATTAATCATCTTACTAAATCATTTTCACTATTCGATTTTTTAGATTAATAATAGATATTTAAATTATTTTGTATTTAATGCACATGTTACATTAATACAGTACACCAATACTTTTAGTTAAAATCTCTACTGCAGTGGAAAATGCATTTATCACATTTTAGTACATGATCAAATGGTTAGATACTTGAAACACCTCTAAAATCTCAACCATTTAATCGGTGGTTCAAATTTAAAATTCAAAAGTAAAAAGATATATTAATAATTTTTTCAAGTACATTTATTGCACTTAGTACTTACTTTTTGAGATCCTTAAGTATTTTTAATGAGTGCACATGGCTAACCCCCTTCCCCTCCTCTCTCTCTCTCTCTCAATATAATATAATATATATATATACTCTCTCTCTCTCAATATTATATAATATTGAGAGAGAGAGAGTATATATATATATATTATATTATATTGAGAGAGAGAGAGGTCATGCACTTCTAGCTCTGAGCTGCTTCCCCACCTAATGCAATTGGTCGACCGAAAAGCACTAGCAAACCACGATGATGAAACAGGGAACTCTATTTCGTTTGATAAGCATCACATCGCACTGACAGCACGAGTAGATACGATTCAGGTGAAGCTGTCAATCATGCAGATTAACCGTATAGGCATACAAAACACTCCTATTAGGATTGTATTACCGCACAGTGAAATCTACCATCCATAGAAACACTATAGCAAGTGAAAATGTGTTATTTTACACTTTCTCATATATGAAAATTGTTTTTAAACTAAATCAGGAATCGAGCCTCACTCTGCATCATCTGGATTTTCCTCAAGCACTTGAAGATGAATATGGAGGATGGTTGAATCCAAAGATTGTGTACTTTCTATGACTCTTCATCTTCAATTTTTGTCAATTAGCTGGTTTAGGGTGCATCTAGCATTTCAGACACCACCTTGCAGCTCTAATAATGCTTAATCTGCAACAAATTGATGCATTGCAGGGAAGACTTCAAAGCATATGCGAATGTATGCTTCAGAGAATTTGGTGATAGAGTGATTTACTGGGTCACCCTGAATGAGGCCAATATATTTGTTATTGGTGGGTATGATCAGGGTTTGATTGCTCCAGGGCGCTGCTCTGCGCCTTTTGGTTTCAATTACACGGCGGGAAACTCTTCGTTGGAGCCATATCTAGTTGCCCACAACGAGTTGTTGGCTCATGCAGAAGTAGCTAACTTCTACCGGCGACATTACACGGTGAGTCGTGCCGACACTGTTAGTACAAAAATGTGTAGGCCTGTATTTGTGTGTATATATACATACATACACACCTATATATACAATATGCACACACATATGTGTGTGTTTGATGTACGTGTATTACACCCTTGATTTATATTATCAATTATCAAAAGGCAAAAGCAATATCTGCATCTGGATCGTGTTTAGCATTGTCTATCCATCCATTTCGCTATCTCTCTATCTACACGCTACCAATAGCAAGTATAACTTCTTTGTCTCCTCCTCCTTTAAGATTCCTTTTTTATTATGTCGGATGGCTAAGATTAAATTAGATGAGGAAACAAAACTTGCCTATTTATTTTTAAAAAAAACTGAACTTTTCACTTACTGCATATAGCTTCTTGTTTTCACAAGTTATATTTTAAAGATAAGAAACATATTATATGCTCCGAATTACTTTAGCTTGTATTTCCTATTTGAAGGATTAACTAATTACTGAGAAATATATGCAGGCCAACCAAAAGGGTTGGATTGGCATCAATCTCTATGCGTTCTGGTTCACTCCTAATACAAATTCAACAGAGGACGTTGCTGCAACACAAAGAACCCTTGATTTCATGTTGTGATGGTAAGAATATTTTCTCAGGGTTCCGTAAAACATAAAACTTGCTTGTTTTGGGGGATAAAAGGTCATCCTTTTCGTTGCAATTTAAAATGATCCTTTATGAACCCAAATCATTATGGGATATCTAGTGACATTGATTACATGAGCACATTCAGTAGCGGTGATTGCAAATGCTCTATATTTGATGTTATTAGAACAACTATCTTGTGTTTGCTTTTCGAAAGTTGACCTGATAAACTGAGTGACCAGGTTTCTTGATCCATTGATTCTGGGTGACTATCATGAAGAACAATGTAGGCGTAAGGTTGCCAAGGTTTGCCAGAGCCCAGAAGAAAAAATTAAAGGGTTCGCTCGATTTTATTGGATTGAACCACTACAGCACAGTATCAGTGAAAAATGAACGCAGGAACCCACAATTGGATCAGGAAGATTGGGGCATAGATAGGTCTTCCCAATTGACCTATTAATGTGCAGTTGTTGTTGGTAACTCAACTTCTCAGGTAAGAGTAAAATTCATGGTTTTCGTTCATCTGTTTTTACTAATTTGAAGATAAATTATTTGTCTAATCTCTGAGACTTGCTTCAGTTCTCACTGGGAGGCTTGCCGGTTGTACCTTGGGGCTTGCAAGCAGTACTTGAGTACCTCAAGAGAACTTATGGGAATCCTCCTGTTTTTGTTCATGAGAATGGCAATGGTTCACCAAAACCCTTGTTTTGGATACATTTGTCCTCAAATTGGAAAAGCTGTCACTGCAACACGTCATAATTATATTAAGATGTGGTGAATGTGCATTTCTAATATAAACTATCACATAAAGGGATATGACGGGAGAACAAGTTTAAATGTCAAGATGACAGTCCAAACATGATATAAGCTCAGCATGAGGATGATATAGAACGAGAGGGCTTTTCCCAAGAATAGCGATTATCTGAACTGCCAAACTAGACTTCTCCTAAGCCAGGCTCTAACTTCACAGCTCACGTAGCACTACAGTCCACAGCTACAGTAAGATAACACAGTAGTCATGTAACACGACCTACCTTTCAGTGTAAGACTTACAGTAGCGGGAGCCTTGTGAAACTATAGATACACTACTATCTTTCACTTCAAGTTCGCTACTCTCACAGCACAGGACACACACACACACACACGTGTTCGCGGACATACAAAGCACACAAAGACACACACAGGGTCCTTGGCTATGGAACGGTTGACCCTTGACGATGACAACTTTGCACCAAGTATTGCCTAGTATAGGCCCAATAGGGTCTTAGAATCAGAGTTTTATGCCAAGTGGTCCGAGTACAAACCTGTTACCTTACCAAGTTAGAAAGAAGGACGAAATTTTGCAACCTAATATTTAGCATCAATCTTTTCTTCACGTCGGCTTCAACCGCAGAAACCTTTCCATTTCTCTGATTCTGTAAGTGCCCGGCAGGATATGGAACTCTGCAGACAGTGAAAGAGAATGATACTGCACGTGCTGATTATTTGAATGACTACCTTGAGAGCCTCCTCAATGCTGTATGGTGCATATTTTTAAGTCTTGGTAAATATAAGGTTGTCTTATCCATTACTAATGGCACCTTTCATATCAATAATATCATAGAACAGATGATCCTGTATCAGTTTTGGTCGCCAGCATTACCCAAAACTAGGCCTTTTCATACACTTGGTACGATCTGCAACATGCATACTTACTCTTCATGTTAGCCTTTCTTGGGTAGTTCTAAAGGGTAGGAGCATATTTTCTGGTTCTATCGTCGCCCGTATTTAAATCTAAAAGAGTGACATAACAGATCAACCACTGAGATACTGGTTGACTTTTTTAACAATTTCAGAGACAACATGATGCCAAGAACCATCTTCTTTTAAAGTATTGCTCATTTGTGAATATCATGTTCGTCAAAAAGTAAGGGATCCATGTAGCCAACCCGATCTATAATACTAGAAGATTTGGTCTTGGATTTCGTTTTGGTGTCTTATTTCTTAACAAGATATGAATGTGAGAAATATTCTTCTCCCAACTCATCCCATGCCATATGACACTTCTAATACTCCCCCTAAACATTTCTTATCCAATAACATAAGATAATAGGATCATTTCTTGAACACAATGGCCTATTTCCCAATGTTGTGAACATTACGAAGCTTTTAAAGCAAGATAAACGCTAGTATTGCATTATCTATCACATTATTAGTGGGATAGAACAAAAATTCGCCAAATCATTGTACGCACGTGATTTTATTGCATTATCTATAACAGGATCTTTTTTGTGATTTTAACTTCACGAGATTTCTTGAGAACAAGATTTGAGGTAATCATCATGACTGGCTTAATCTCAGCAAGAATGTTTCATTATGTACAGGAATGGAACGAACACAAGAGGGTACTTTGTATGGTCGTTCATAGATGTGTTTAAAGTGCTAGGTGGATACCAGGGTCGCTATGGCCTTTATGGAGTGATTTTCAAAGGAAAAAATCTTGCCCGGTTTCCAAAGTACTCAGCTATTTGGTATTCCAATTTCCTCAAGAGAAACCTCACCAAGACGATCAAGGATGGAATTCAGCTCTCTCAACCCGCTCTGCATCCTTTCTGCTCACTAGACTGCTGATTCCTTTTCTTTTTGTTATAAGCTAAGTCACGCAGACACTTCTAAGAGGTAAAGTGTCGACCTCGACATGAGTGCGACATCGACATCGACACCGATCAAAGAGGGAGTAATCCATGAAGATGATGAAACCAAAGACTCTTAGTCGATTCGTGACCTTATTTCTCATGATAACCACATCAGTTACCTCACCATAGTTTCCAAAATGCTCCTTCAGCTTGTCTTCCATCCTCTCCCATAAAACTCCGCCAATGAATATAGAAAAATATCTAACACAGACCTTCTTTACTTCCTTTTGTGTTGACATTCCACGCTTCAAAATCTGGTATTGATTTTGAAGTTTGGGTCTTTTTGAATAAATGGGTCCGGACTGTAAAAATATCTAACACAGACCTTCTTTACTTCATTTTGTTTCTCATTTATGTGTTTTGCTTTAATATAAAGTTGTGTACTTGCTATTGTCATATACTTATGTTAATTGATGTCTCACTTGTTATAGCTTGAATATTATATATAATATATACCCTAGCCATATCGCCGCACTCAAAATTTGTCGTATCCCACACCCGTGTCCGCACCCGCACCCCTGTGACATAGGTTATAAGTACTCAGCTATTTGATTCCGAATGCTTACCAAAATACCTCATGCCAAAAGGAAATACAATACTTAATATGTCATAGTTGTTTTTTTTATTCTCTTAAAGGCACTGGTTGATAATTACATATTCCACATACTGTGCTTCAGCCTGAAGTAGCTTCGTTTAGGAGCGATTTCTGCTGTTTGAGAATCATGCAGGAAAACAGCAAATCAAGGATGATCTTGACATATATTTCCAATGAATGATGAAGGATTTAAGGCATGCGAATAAAGGAAGTTGTTGCCAAAACAAGGATTTAGCTGCACAACTGAGATTGGCACTTGTGTACAAACTGTATGTGTGCTTGAGAGAGAGAGAGAGAGAGTTGGTGGAATGAAAGATCTGCTTATCAGACTGAATTCTTGAAAGGTTTAGAGTTAAAAGCAGTCATAAAGCCATCAATCACTCCTTACATTTAGAGTTAAAAGCAGTAATAAAGCCATCAACTACTCCTTTCATTTAGAGTTAAAAGCAGGTCATAAAGCCATCAACCTCTCTTCTCATAAACACACGAGTGGATTATTCATCCTTTCTGACAACCATGCTCTCTGATTCACAGCAGAATCAAGTACTTGGTCACATGCAAAATTTTTATGATATTTTCTCGATCAAAACAAACAATTTCTTGTATGAGAATTACAAAAACATTTCCGTCCCGTTCACAATCTCCTCACAAAAGCACTTTCCATAAAGAAGTTCGATGCTATTTAATGCTTGGACGCCAATATGCTTGCCGGGAGCAGAGCGATACATACTAGTAACAGGGTGCAGTCAGCCTTGACTCTTCGGAGCTGCAAGTGTAGTTCAGTGGTAGTTCATAGTTGTTCTATTACCAACAAAACATGTGACCTAGATAATCAGTAGCCTAATCAGAACAACATACACGATCCTATCACTAGAATCTGACAAGAATAACAGAGCATGTGATGAAACCAACCAAAGAAATATTTCAAAGCATCCAGTTGCGTCCATCTTCCATTGTGCATCAGCAGAAAACGAATCAATGTATTGAAAATCTGGTTTGCCTTTGTGCCCTAGTCATAATATAACAAGTACTCCCTGAATTTCAACTTTGAGAGCAGAGATTTGATGCTCCACTCCAAGTATTCACAGTCAGTGGCCATTGTAACTCAAAACCAAGATCACCATCAACACGAAATCCACTTCTATCGAGAAATCCGGCTCAAAACCCAGATTTATCTTCAGCTGAACGCCGATATCCATCGTACTCGAGACTAACTGAAAGCATTGCAGAGACAGCCTTGAACTTCACTCTCAAAGCCTCCATCATGTCCTGCACCGTTTCGTTCTCAGGTTCAGAAATCGGGTACTTCTCGATCATCTCTGCCATCTGCTTCAGGTTTCTCTGAAGTCTGGCCGAGAACCCATTTGGTTCGATCCGAATCGCGGCTTTCCATGCCTCCACGCAACCCTTGTAGAATCCTAATTCCTCACCCACCTCGAACCCGACCTTGAGGCCCACCTCTCTCCCTTCTTCCCTCCCGGAAGACAAGCCGTCGCGGTAGCCCTCGTCGAAACCTTCCTTCAGGTGACGATCCTCGAGGTTCAGAGATGAATCGAAGATGTCCTCGATGGCGGATGACTCGGGGGTCGTGGACGCCATGGGAGAAGCTTTGCGGGGGCGGCCCTTCACTTGATGAGAGATTGGTCTGCTCCAGATTAGGTAAAATAGTTTTAGATCCTCGATGTATGGTTGGTTTGCTTCTCCCTTTTCTACTTTGACTGAAAAACCCTTTTTCATTATTCGGTAGAAAATGGTTTGCTCTCTCCCCCTCTGTCTATAAAATACATATACAAAGAGAATATTCCATGCACGAATTAACTATGTTAAATTTTGGAATTGTTTGATTTTTAATATCGTGGGATTTGTAAAGAAAAACAAAATAGTATCATGACTATAAAAAAAATATTATATATTTTTTAACTTTTTACATTTAAATTTCAACTACTAATTTTATTTATTGATTGAATGGTTGAAGTCTTTAAAGATGTTTGACTATGAATTTGATTTTTCTTCATTGACATAGAAGCCAAGTTACAACCCACTCTTCTAAATCTGTGCCAAATGCTTAGCTAATATTGGCCTCAATCCGTTCTTCTTCGAGTGATACGAAGTACCACCTTAAAGTCTAACTACCTTGTCTCATCCCTGGGAATAAAGAACGAACTGGTGTATCTTCAATCAGTTCTTTATTTTTCTTTACTTACGGATCTTTAAAGTCTTCCTACCTTATTAAAGTCTTCAGACTCAGTGTTGTCTCATGTGTTTACCTTTCTGTTGGTTGGCAATTTTGCAGCAGATCTTCGATCAGTTTGGATTGTAAAAGCTGATTGGACAGTTCCATGAAATGTTATTGCTTTCGTCATAGATACACGCCCTAATCGTACTTAAAAAGCATGAAGAGAATGATGAAATATCTAAAAAACTGGGAAGAAATTTTGACAAAATACGAAAAAATCATAAAAAATTCTTAATAGCTCTAAGCTATCCAATAATATCATTCGTACCATGCGACAACTTGTAATAATAGCGTTAACAAGCTAATAAGGACATTAGCAAGCTAATAATCAATGACAGCAATCAAGAATCCAAGATTACAATCTAAGTCCTACTAAATTAAACTAGGAAACAAGACATATTATAAATAAACATGAAAGGAAGCGATTTTTATTGAGAAAATCCTAACCTTAGCCGATTCTTGATCGTGGAGGCCACCATCATTATCAAACTGAGCTGAATCATCATCATCCACATTCTGTCGTGTGGCTTCCAAGTTGATCAATTGCAATCTTCCACCGTTATGAGACTTGGTTCTTCCTCTTCAATCCATTTTTCTAATATATCAAAGTTTTCCAAGCTAATTGGATAAAATTCATCATCATCTATTATCAAATATAGAATTTAAAAGTGAAATCATAAAATTTAATAGTAAACTTTAAAAACTACGATTGATCATAATAATTTGTTACCTTCCTCTTCAATCCACCGTTATATTGCACGTCTGACTTAGTACTCTAACAGCAAATACTTAAATTTAGGTAATCAGTGTCAAACCTCTTCCATCATACATCTAACAAATATATATATATATATATATATGTCATTAAAAAAATAGTAACGTAATTCATAATTTATAAATAGCTTGGGGTAGGAAGGAGAAGGAGGAGGCGGCTTCTTGTGACCGCCCATCATGCCCATTACAAACTATTAGGCTTTAAATTACCCGACAGCATTGCAGAACGATTTCAAATAGCAATAGGAATACTCTGTAATCCTTGAACATTATCATACATGTACAATCTGTGTTATGACTTTATTGTCATTCTTAAATGTCATTGAATGTCTAAATGCAAGATTTAGGTAATAAGCTACTACCTTAATAGGATGATACAATTGGTCATTCCATCTGTCATCAATGATGCTCCACACTGTCTTCTACATCGTCTTCTTCCTCTTTAAATTATCTCTGATTACCTCCTTTGCCCTGTCCATTGACTTTCATAAAAATAATCCATAGAGGGATTCTTTTCACTATCAGCCAAACTCAAAAACTTCACTAATGAAATTCATATTTTTAACAAATAATAGCAGGCATCTCATAACTGACTCCTAAGTACTATCTCTGGAACATTCTTTATAAGCTTCTTCCTATTTAGCGATATTATCATTCATATGAAGCAAACACTTGTTTTAGTACTTACTCTTGCTTTATAATGCTCCACACACGTAATAAGTTAGTAGCAAAATGAATAATGAATAAGTTTTGCCCTATGAGTGTATCTCTGCATCATACTCAACACAAATGCATGATTGTATATAAATTTAGTGATGTCATGGTAATATTTAGCTGCTACCTCAATCTCATCCAACTAAATGTTGAATTATGAAGTTCATGCAATGAGCTGCATAAGGTATCCAATAAAATATACCATAAATGTGTCATTTCATGTAATCCATAATTACTTCTATTGTTTGTAAGAATATGGACGAGAAGGTCCAACATCCTTAACCACCTTGTCAAATTCTTCCTTCAACTTCTTTCCAGTGTGAAGATTATTCGACGAGTCGAGAGACTTTAAAACATAAGACCTTGAGGACAATAGACGAGAAAGTTTAACAATATTTTGTGCTGCTTCTCGGTCCCCATCTATGTACTAATAGATAATGTTGCTTCTTGTTTCTTTAGAAGACTCTTAAATTAGCACATTAGTCTCACTTCTTCAATTGTTTTATCTAGCAATTTGTACCTCAAACTATGATAACTTGGATCCTATGTCGAGGCTCAATATTGGCAATGGTATTTACCATTACGTGAAAATGAATGGAATTTGAAGGAATGAATGAAATTGCAGCATCATAAAACCATTTAGCTACTCAACTAGCTTGTATCATTGTCATGCATGATCATAAGAATGTATTATTGTTACTTACTCTTCCCTACCAACCAACATCTTTCTTCACAAATATAGCTAAAAATAAAAAATTCCACGAAAGTGCTTGAAGTGGAATAAAGAATCTAACAAATATAACTCAAAAATAAAGATCTAGACGAAATGGTTGAAATATGGATTAGGATGAACAATTTATACCTGAAAAGGGAGATAAACGTGATGAAAATCATCAGTAGAATAAATTGAACTCAATGCTTCTAATCAATCCAATGTGTTTTCCAGAAGGAACCAAAAGGGTCTACCGGCCAATTTCACCTTTATGAGCTTCCATTCGCACATTTCACGCTTTGGATTATTGAATGATTTGTTCAATCTTTCTTAAGCGTAAGAAGTTATATCTCGATCGAGGGAGAGAATGGTAAAATCCCATATGACCCAATATGTATGATAAGTCGCACAATATGTCAAAAGAAAATGGGGTTAAGTATTATACCTCACTTTGATGCGGAAACGTAACAAAGAGTTTATATTGTCCTCATGATATTTTTGTTTATCATATTTTATCCTTTGAATCTTTGAATGAAGAGTTCATGTAGGAAAACAGAATGTAAAACATTACGACAGAGCAGTGATGTCTCGCGATTTTTCTTCCAACCTTTGATTAGCGTTATTGCAGGATAAAGGAATATATTACTAAACACTATATTCGGATACAATGAAGAACACTTGGTTTTGTCTTACACTAACACAACCAAGCCAATGACAACAATGGTGTTTCACAAAATGATAGTTCTCTACTATGCTTCTTGTGCATAGAAGAAAAGCAAAGATAATTTGGAAGAAAGAATTATTTTAATCATGTATCGATCTGAGACTTGATGGAGAATGTCTACGAGACATTATGGAGAATGTCTTTATAGACATTGAGAGACCACTTTGAGAAGAACTTCTTCTTAGAGAAGGGTTACAATCCTCTCTTGGAAAGTGACAATTTTCATAATATAACAACTTTCCATGAAGAGATACAACTCTTCATGTATAGCAACTTTCCATGACCATTATCACCATGAATAGCAACATACATATATAGACACATCTCTTCATGGGAAGAGACTACTCTCCATGAACAGACACGCTTTATTTCATAATTTTACTTGGTTGTGTCTTGGTTGTTATTTTGGAAATCCTCTTACAATCTCCCCACCATTTTCAAAATAAATCCAAATCCTCATCATTGTGGAAATCTCATGCTTTATATAAAGGTATCTTTTGATTTGACCTTTACTTAGTAAGTCATGGGTTTCACTAATTCGAGTAGAATGGTAGACAAGCTTTGAACCATCTAATGCCATATGAACTAGCGTGCATAACTTACACATAAGATTTCATCACCATTGATTGACATATGTTAATGACACATTTAACGTGGTCTTGTGTCTTGTATCCTTTTCTTGAGTGCTTTAAGAGTCAAGCTCTTAACTCCAGAAGCGGCCCTATTTTTACACTCATATAGGTAGACTTTATTAGAAGTGTCCCCATAATAAACACTTCACCAATATATATGTTATAGGTCTATTAAGAGCAAAGCTCAACCTTTCTCTTTTACTTATGGGACTAAGCACTTTTAACCTTGGGATGTATATAACTTGGTAAGTACTTGCAACCATACTCTAATGATGTACTTTTACTCATTGAACTCAATACTTGATGTTATTCGAAGTGTGAGTCAGGAGTTCCACCATTGGTGATCATTTATGATATATGCTTGAGTCTCATCCCTATTGATGCTTTTCCACCAAATCCCTTGTCAATCCTTTAAATCCAAAAGGATCTGCAAGATTTTGTTACGTTCTTATATAAATAACATAAATTATACCATTTGTAATCAAATCTTTCAAATAGCTATGTCTTAGTCTAATGTGTCTAAACTTTCCATTATATACTTGGCTATATGCCTTTGCAAAGTGTTAATTGGCTATCACAATGTAGTGTGATTGGTGCCATTAGTTTGGCCGTATTGATACTTTCATGAAATAAGTTTTAAGCCACTCGACTTCCTTGCTTTGTTGACTAAAGCTATAAGCAATAAACTTTGCAGCCATGAGTAATCATTGCGATGCATGTTTGTTTCTTAGACCCCCATGAAATTGCAACACCTCCTACATGAGTGAAGACCCAACCGTTGTTGAAGCATAGTCTTCGTAGAGCAACTACACTCAACTAGCATCGAAAATCCCTAAAACCGAGGACTTCAGTTATAGATTAAACTATAATCAATTGTTCCTTTTAGGTATTTTAATACCCTTCCTCACAACATGCCAATAGTCTTTACTTGGATTGCATGTATAACGACTCAATTTTTCCAATAGCATAAATAATATATGGTCAAGTACATGTCATAGCATACATCAAGCATCAAGCTATTTTTGCATAAATGCTTCTTGTAAGCACAGGACATCCAACTATTTGGTATTAATTTAATTTTCAAGTCAAAAGGTGTAGTAATAGGATGACAATCAAAATGATCAAATTTCTTTAATACCTTTTCTATGTAATAACATTGTGATAGTCTAGGCCAATACCATCTCTAGTTATTTTTATCATGTTACTCCATATCTTTCATGTCAAAATTATTAGATAAGAATCGTAGTGTTTTTTCTACTTCATCTAAATCAATGCCAAAAGATTAGCGTATCATCTACATATAAACAAATCATGACTCCTTTCCCATTATGAAATTTACGTATGTATACATATTTGTCGGATTCATTTATTGTGCATATCCATTAGCAAGAACAACCTCATCAAATTTTTTATGCAATTGCTTAGGGCCTTGCTTAAGTTTGTACAAGGACTTAACTAGTTTTACAAACTTTATTTTCTTGACACGGAACTACAAACCCTTCGGATTGCTTCATATACACCTCCTTTCATCTAACTCTCCATTTAGGAATCTTTGTTTTAACATCCATTTGATGAATGACAAACTTATAGATGGAAGCAAGTGCCAAAAGCACTTTCCCAATTGTAACAATTCTTGCTACGAGTTGCATATGTATCAAAATAGTCAATTTCCTCCTTTTGAGTAAAGCCTCTAGCCACTAATCTTACTTTAAACTTTTCAATGATTTCATCAACTTTTAATCTACTTACAATCGATAGCTTTTGAATTGGAAGGGAGGTCTACTAATTTTTAAATTTTATTTGAAAGTATTGAATCCATTTCATCTTAGATGACTTCCTTCCAAAATGTAGAGTCTTGGGATCATATTTGACATTTAAACACCATGGAATAGAGTTTAAAATAGAATCACAATTACCTTCCACCAAAAACATTTGAAAATCAGGTATAAAAGTTTTTTAAATTCTTTGTCTTTTACTTTTTCTAGGCTCAAGTATTTTGAAAATCTCATTTTTAAATTCAAAACCATTCTTTGATCTTGAGCTTGAATTAAACATATTTTCTTAAAATAGCATCTCTTGATTCAATAACTGTATTGATCGGGTACGAGTCATTTGATTCTACAACCATAAACTAGTGTGGTTTACTATTTTCGGCATACCTCAAGAAAATACACTCAATTTCTCATTCACCTAATTTCTTTCTTTTAGGTTTGAAGAGTTTAATAATAGCTCTACGTCCTCAAACTCTAAAATAATAGAGATTAGGTATTTTATTTTTCCAAAGTTCATAAGAAGTGATTTGTTCCTTTTATTAAGAACCCGATTTAAGATATAACATGTCGTTAAAATTACTTCACCTCAGAAACCATTAGAGAGACCCGAAAAAGAAAGCGTTGCATTAACTATTTCTACCAATACTCTATTCTTTCTTTTACTAACCCCATTTTGTTGTGGAGAATAGGAAGTTGTGATTTGGTGAATGATCTCGGTGGATTAAAAATAACTTGGATAATACTATTCTCCTCTCCTACTTGTTCGTAAACATTTGATTAAAGTTTCTTCTTCGAGTTCTACTTTAGATTTGAAAAACTTGAATTTTTCTAAATCTTTATCTTTAGAAGATATTAAGAACATATTGCAAAATCTTGTATGAATATGATAAAATATTTCATGATGCCAATAGTTGGTTAGTCATGCAAGTCGCAAACATCGGAACAAATCAAATCTAATATTTTAGAACTTTCTACCTTTCAGAACGCAACTTAGTGATTTTTGTATGCATACAAGTTGAACGTTGTTTATTAGGTCTTGAAACTTTAGGTATTAGATTAGAGCACATCATATCCTCTAATCTCCTAAAGTTTACACGACCTGATCTATGATGTTATAAATCAAACAATTTAGCAATGTAAGCAGAAACAATGATTTCATTCACAAGGTTCAACTTAAACATGCCATCATACCGATAATCCTTTTACACAAACATATCTTTAGATAATATAAACTTGTCTTATTCAAAAACAAACCTAAGAGAAATATAAATTAAAGTTCTTTCTAATATCCAGAACATACAAAACATCAATTAAAGTTAAAGATTTATCGAAAGTAAATTTGAATTCCAAGGAGCCCTTTCCTTTGACTTGAATTGTTGAGGCATTTCCCATATACAAAATGGGTCTATCATTTTCATTAATGGACTTGAAGAGACCTTTGTCTTTGTATATGTATCGAGTCATACCTAAGTCGACCCACTATGTACCAATGTTCTCAACCATGTTCACTTCGGTTATAACTGCAACAAGGTTCTCCTTGGACTCAAAACTATGTTAATTTTGTTGAAAAACCAACAATCATTTTTAAAATATCCGAGATTTTCATAATGGTAGTAGTGACCTTTCTCTTTCTTAGTTTTGGTCTCATTCCCTTTTTTGCTTTAAAATTTGTTAAACTCTCTATTCCTCTTTTGCTCAAGTTTAGATTCAATTTCCTCGATCACATGGACTTTCTCTTGGGCAACTATTTCTTTAGAATCTTATTGCTTTCAGTATTCCTCTTCAAGCTTAAGATGGTTCCCAAGTTGCTTAAGAGAAATGCCTTCCTTCTTGTGTTTAAGAGTATTTTTGAAATCTTTCTAATTGAGAAAACAATAATTGTATCATCCATGTACATTTTGTGTTGTTTAAAATGATTCAAAATTAGTCTGAGGTCATGAAATTGCTCTACAATGGATTTTTCAAAAATCATTTTGAAATTGATAACAAACAAAATGTCTGATATTCTATTCAGGATGTGGCCAATGTAGATGTAACTAAGGATTTTTTACTTGTGGTGTCTTCAGCCATATACCTTGGTTCAAGCTTTTCTCAGAGGTCCTTCGCGCTTGGAGAGTCTTGGTAGATATCAAACAAAATGTTTGAGATTCCATTGAGGATGTGGTCAATGTAGATGTAATCGCCATTGTCCCATTTATGGCGTTGACAGTCTTCTTCAAGGTTTCGTCCTCATTTTCTTCAACAACACATATACCACATGAGAGTAGTAAGTAGGAAGTGCATCTTTTTTTTAGTAATGAAGAAAATTTTCTCCATCAAAATGATCTAGCTTGATGAAGTCAGCAATCATGTCATTTAAAGATGTCATTAAGAGGAACAAGTCCACTCACAACACAAAATAGCCTAAAGAATGCTGGCGACTTTGCTTAAAATATGTGAACCAAAATACTTTCTCCTCGAGGCATGCATAGCACTATCCTTTAGGCTATTTTGTCTTCCCCGAATTTCACTTTTTCAAATGTAAGGAACACTGATAAATACCTTGAGGTTACAACGAAGAACCCTCGTCTTGCCTTGCAAAAGGTGAATAGAGTCTTTGACAATACCGGTACTCAAAGATAATGCCGCAAGGTTTCCTAGAGCCTAAGAAACCTCACTTTTTTTAAAGAAACTCTCTTGACTCAAAGAATATATATGAGAAAAGTCATGAATGTAAGGGATGCTTACGAATGTGGGTTCTCTCTCTTTGGTCATAGACAAGTACCCTTTTATAGGCGTCTAAGTGCCTTTTCAAATCCCTACTATTAATTGCTGGCTTTATGGGTCACCATGCCCATTCAGTACATGTAGATATAAGAGATAGTTAGTGGGTATTATTTTCCAGATTTATAAGTAAGTAGGAACATTTGAGCTGCCCAACTCTCTAATTATAACTGCATCATGCAATATAATGGTATCAAAAGCCTGCAGTATAAGAAACGACCCTTGATTGTAAACCTCATCAAAAGCCTGCAGTCAAGATTTCATGTTTATATGGATGAAATATCTGGAAATTTCAAATGGTATCAAAGCACCGCAGATGTAGGTGCAGATCAATACAAGTACAAGGTATACCTACTTGATTGTTTTGCATATCATTTAGATTTCCACATCTTTTGCTTCAAATGAGCACCAAGAAGCCAACTTAGCATACCTAATACAAGTGATTATTTCTGAGGACGCATAAATGTGTAACACGCATTCATCGACCCCATGTCCCCAAACTGTTAAAGGGTCATTACTGGCATCCTTCTAGTGGCAGAAAACTTCATAGATTTTCATCTCCGCATTCCTTACTGTTTACGCGTTTCTATGGTTACGCATAAGAAGGTTCTCTAGATTCATAGGGTAGTCACCACCTTCGCTCTAAAGAGGAGTTTGCTTGAATGCTTTAACACTGTCCACCACTAAATGCGGCTATTTCTCAACTGAAGACAAGAGCTTGATTGAGATTGTGCTGGGAATATGCTCTTACATGCTGACTGGTCATTTATTTTGCTTACAGCAGCTTTTGTAATAAAGAAGTCATCGTTTTTTATATGTTAGCAGATTGTTGACCAAGGGACGTCCATCATCGTCTATGTTGCCATGACTCAATTTAATGGTTAAAATTTGAATGATTTGCCTTTTGTTTTATTAAGTGAAGCGACAGATGGTCGCTTGATAGAAACAGATATTTGAAAATTACTTTTGATTGGTACATAGATTATGTCTCAGATTCAACCCTCCAGGGACTATCGTTAGGGTTATTATCAGGAGAAACAGAAAGGGAAGAAGCGGCTGATCCGCCTTTTTTCTTGCAAAAAGGAGCGAACTTCTGTTTCAGCAGTACACCTATAACCTACTCTGTAAAAGTCTTCTGTAAATTGTATACGCGAGCTAGTTCCTTCAACCAAACTTTAATCAAATTGGCCAATTAGTTACTTTTTTTCAATTAAAATCATAAGAAACTGAGTCACACCAGCATGAGTAAAGGTGTCCCAAACACAAGGAGTCCTCCCATCCTCTGCAACCGCTCCTTCAACCTGATTGGCGAACTACACTCACTCTTTCGTCTCTTGTTCATCTTTATAGCTATACAAAAAAAAAGTTCACAATGAATGGGAGCGCCCACCTGATAAGCTGAGGTTGCAGCTCCAACGGCAAAGTTTGATGCGAAATCATTTCTCGTCAGTCAGTGGGATTTTTGGCCAAGAACTCCGACTACAACTACTTCGACAAGTAACAGGACAATCATATGCAACGATAGGCGGGTCATCTCTTAGCTTGTTGATCATCTAGCTTCTTTCTTCAAATGCAGTTCCGCTCTTATGATAGAGAAGTAGATCTCCCTTGTCAAAAATGGAAAAGCATCAGGCGGATTATTATGTCCACGGCTCACGCTTCACAGCAAAACCTTTCTGTTGCTGGCAGGACGTTGATAAGGCCTTCATAATTCCCGACGGACAAGTTGACGTGAGGAGTGCAGCACACACTTCCTTAAACATACAGCACGACAAAGGAAAAACGCATTTTATGAAAAACCGATGCATGCATGCATCTTCAGCCTCTTATGGCCCATCAGAATCAAACTTGAGGATCAAGGGACCGTTGTTTTGGAGATTCAATATTCCACAAGCCAACATATTGAATGTTCAGTAGATCATGTGCATGCTATTAAAGGCTGATGGATTTATATTCATCCAGACAAGTTTTGTACAAAAGTTGATGAATTGATGCCTATCTTCTGCAAAACATGATAGCCTGCTATATGGTTCCCTGAAAATCTTCTTTTTGTTAATTCCTTTTTGGTGTGAAATATAGGAACCAAACCACGTCATTCTTCACCATCTTGATATTCCTCAAGTTTCCCGTCTTGCTCTTTGCAGCTTGGAAAATAGTTCTGATCATTTTGATAAGACTGGTAAGTATGTCGTAATCCAAGACATTAATTAATTAATGTATCAAAATCGGATCCAAAATAACCTTAAAATAATTCAAAATCCAACTTGAATCCATTTAAGTTGTCGTATATCTGAACTGACACATGAATCTATATCCAATTCAAACTGAGCAACACAGTAGGTAGTTTGTGTTGTTGTGTTGACACATAACCTGAAACTACTGAAACATATCCTATTTTTAACTTAGAACCTATTTCAAGACCCAACCCGAACCTAACCTATTTTTGATATAGAACCCCACACGGATCTTGATTTTGACCCCTTTTGACATAAAACTATTCATGGATACATGACACGAGGACACGACACAAAACAATATCGTTTCAAAGCATATGGGACAGAACAGGTTATATCGGACACGACACAAGAACCAGGACATGCCAAAAAAGGGGCCGGTTCTTGGTTTTCCAGCATCGATTTTGCCCAAGCGACTGCTTGCCTCACTCTTCCAATCTAGCCTAACATCGGTTGCCGGTGACGGCGTTTCGACCAGAAACTCCACAAAATTAAGAAAACCCTGGCAACTTGGTTTAGAAAGACATTCGCTCATTCGATACATTTTTCGGCACCATCCTACCACCAAACCGAAATTGGTGAAGAAATAACTCTTTTTGTTGAAAAAAAAATCGATCGAAAAAACGGAAAAAAACTTGAAACATACCTTTTTCAGCCCGTTCTTCGATCATTCACTGCTTGATCAACTCCCTCGTCCATGGAAAATCACACAAATTTCAAAAAGTTGTTGCAACTACGTGCGTCATATGATTTTCTTTTAAGATATCATGAATGCGGAAGTAATTAATCACATTTCTACAACATTGTTACATTGAAATTATCTGAATTAAAACTCATTACGGCTGTAATGTAGCAATACTCATGTGAAGCCGGGAGAACGAGCAGAAGCCTGATATATTAAATTATGCCCCAAAGAGAAACTGGTATATGTAAGCTAGTTTGTACATAATACGGTGTTCAGTGACCTGTTGGAACCGAACCAAACTGTTAAAATCGAACTGAACCGGCGGTTTGATTCAGTTCCAGGTGCCAAATGGTTTGGTGCAGTTTGGTTCTAATGTGGAACCGAGCCGTGAGAACCAAATTGAACTACTAGCAAAGCCTTTTGAAAAAGAAAATTAAGTTTTTTTCAGAATGGCAGGCCAGAATGAGAGGATCCATCGCTACTATAAAAATGAATCGTAAGAATTTAAATAAAACCCGTCTTTCTTGTTCTTTTGGTTAAGACCAAAGTGTAGCTTCTGTTTTTATCGTATTAATATCAATATCAGATACATGGTTATTGACCACATGATATTAAATCAATTATTTTTTTGAAAGAGGGTACGGTTTTAGTTAAACCGTAAATAAGTAGAATCATGATTCAGAACCAAACTGAACCGAGCCGTCAGTTCAATTCAGTTCGGTTCTGATTATACTACGGTTTGTCTCGGTTTTCAAAATACCAAGTACTGCAAGTTGGATTCGGTTCGAGGTTGAGGCTAGAACCGAACCGCGAACACTTCAAGTACATGAACCACAAATAGAAATCGCTTCTCGTGCTCCGATTAGAGGAGATGAACGGTTTAATTTGAAGTCTTCAACACTTAAAATATTACAATCCCACCAGTCTAGCGTTGATATATATCACAGCAGATCACTTGTTTGGATTACCACTGAGACATATGATGTTTTGCAGATCACTTGTTTCTAAAATATTGTGGGACTGCTTTTCGCAAGTGACGCTCATCATGCATGACAGGGTAGTGCAGTTCTTGCATCAATGACATGAGGCAACACATTATTTCTTGATATGTTGCTTTTGATCTCATACGTTAATGTTTTAAAAAAATCTCAAGGAATATTGCAGAGAGAAAATCAACTACCCTTGACCAAGAAGAAAAGATTAACCAACGCAAGGGAAAGTATGAGAGAAGAAAATTATGAAAACTCTGCTTTATTACTCGAAAGTGACGTATCCTTAAAGTGCATGCTTCCGATTCCAATGGTATAATGAAGTCTCTCTCTCTCTCTCTCTCTCTCTCTCTCAACAGATATCTCCGGATAATAACTATTAAGGATTTTTTGCAAGAACCATATAAGTAGCTGTTTAGATATAGTCCTTTCAGGATAAATGCAAGTTTCCCTTCCTCGTTTTCTGCAGAAGTCCCCAGATCCTGATATTTTCTCGAGAACAAGAATCTGTTAAATGGCATAGCTAGACTAGATAGATCTTATGTCACACTTTATTCCTTAATTTACAGGATTGGATCAAACACCGGCCGACACTTTTGTATGGTCGTTCATTTATGTGCTGAAATGCCAACAGACTATCAGATCAGACTGGCAGATCTAGAAATTTGTTTCCCGTGATGCGGGCTTTAAAAATTATAAAATTCTTTTGAAGATTTCAATACGTAATTGCTGAGATCAGATACGGCCTTGACGGAGTGGATGAGTGTCTTGTCCGACATCTGAACTAATCTCTCTTTGGTATTCCAATTTTCTCAAGGAAAACCTCACCAAGATCCTCAAGGATGACTTGATTCGTTTCGAGCTCATTAGGTTCCTACATCTCAGTAAGTTTCACCATTGCAATTCCACACAGAATTGATCCTGTAACAATACAAGAAATAAATAATACAAAAAGACACATAACAAGGATCTTATCTCCTACCTAAATGCAAATATTTTGCAACTTAAATGGTTCTGAAGCTAATAATTATAAACAGAAAGTTAATTACTTAAACGGTAATAAACTTAAGCCGTTAGACTGCCCTTAAGTGGGTGCCGATGGCAATGTGTATGAGATTTTCAATCAGTTTGGATTCTAGTGGATATCTAAAATGTGATTGGGTACTTGGGGAAAAGTAAAACTACGTTAGCCAGGCAAAGGGTTTGCCCTGAAGTGTGAGGTGGGGGAACACGCAGCCGAATGCTGCTTTTCCATTTTCCACAAGAGAAAAAGCTACTGCCCCGTCATAAGAGAAGATGCGCATTTGAAGAGAGAAGCTATGCGGTCAGCTAGCTGAGAGATGGCCAGCATATCTTTGCAGATGATACTCTTATTATTTCTTGAAGCAATTTTAGTGGGAGGCTTTGGCCAAAAATTGCATCAAGTGACGAGAAATGATTTTCCCCCAAAGTTTATATTTGGAGCTGGCGCTTCAGCTTACCAGGTAGGTGTTTCCCATTCATTGTGATTCTTAAGTTTATGATTATTTTGAAAGATGAAATAGTGATAAAAGAGAGTGTGTGAGTTGCCACTTAGGTTGAAGGAGCAGTTGCAGAGGATGGGAGGACTCCTTGTGTTTGGGATACCTTCACACATGCTAGTAAGACTCCATTTCTAACGATTTTGTTCGAAGAAAAGTATTTGGCCAAGTTGGTCCAGTTTGGTTAAGGAAGCCTCTCAGTTATACAAATTGCACCAAAATTTTAGAGAGTAAATTAGTTACATGAGGTGTATTATCGAAATAGTAGTTGGCCTTTTTTGTAGGAAAAATGGCAGATAAAAGCACGGCTGATGTAAGTGCTGATCAATACCATAAGTACAAGGTACAGCCGCTTCCTTGTTTTGCATATAATTTTGAATTTCATGTCCGTTGCTTCAAATGAAAAAAAAATGTTTCTGACCGGCACTCATCGATCTCATGTCTGTGAACTGTTAAAACACAATTGATGGCATCCGTCTAATTGCAGAAAATGTCAGAAATTTTGCATCTGATTTGAAATATCGCATTTCACATTTATTCATCGTTTTATGGTTGCTAATTAGTCCCCATCTAGATTCATATGGGTAGCCACAGCTTCGCACCAAAGAGGACTTTGATTCAATGATTTGCCTTGTCCACTACTAAATGTTGCTATTCTCGACTGCAAGACAAAAACTTGAATGAGAATGTTTCTGTGTGTTCTATATGCTCTGATTGATCAATTGTTTTTCTTGCTGCAGTTTTCACGATAAAGGAGTGATCATTTGTTATAGGTTTGTCGATTTTTCACTAAATAGATATCCATCCTCGCTGATGTCTGCCATGACTGAACTGTAATGGTTGGGATTTGAGTGATTTGTCTTTTTTCTTTTAAGGTAAAGCATACAGACGTAGAAAACCCCTAAGGTCTTGATCTACAAGTTCCTTTGCTTGCAGAGGCAACTTCTCCTTCCAGCTTTATGTACCATGAATGCAAGGAGATGCGCTACTCCATTAGTTTTCCTGCGTGTGCGCTACCATGTGCAAGAGGAAAAATCCGCGGCAATGGCATTAGCTTGCTGCTACTATACCTGAATATGTATTGGTACGTTTGGGGCTAAGTTCCAAGACAGATTCCTTTCAATCTGTCTCTACAATGATTTTTGCGATGTGAGCCTCTCATCCCAAAAGCAAAGCTCATTTGATAGCCAGCAACTCTCCCAACTTACTGTCTGACTTCTTCAATATACCACACTGCAGCCATAATTACAGTACCTAGCGGAATCTCCGATTATGGTGCCTGCCCTTGGTTTTCTTTCGTCCTTAGCTGAGAAACCAGAGTTTATTTTATAGCATCTAACCGATGTAGATAGCCAATGAAGTCTCTGCATTTGGTAACATTCTTCACTTGCTCGACACAACGTTGTGTGGGTTGTTTAATTTGATTGTTTGCTGTCTTGAAGAGTAGCAATGCCACATTAGTACAAGATATGATTTGTGGGGCATTAGGAGCTGCATCATTAAAACACACTCTATTCCGTGCATTCCACAATCCTTGTCTCTACATAATGGCCATCTCAGGAACCTGATTGGTGCCTGCAACAAACAACTTTCTCATCACTTCAGCCTTAGATATTTGCTCCCCTCTCAAGATGCGAGGTCCGTAGACAGTTTGGAGCCAAAATCGCCTACAATTGTGCAGAGTATAATCTGTGTCTCCTCTTCAACTTGACATCGTGGGTAAAGTATGGAAATTTGACAGTCCCTCCGCATAAGTGAAGTTCGAACAGGGAGGAAATTGTGCACCTCACGCCACATAAATGTTTTGCTTTGATGGGAATCTCTGTTTCCCATGAGATGGTTTGAGAAGGGACTACCAGGTCATCATCTTCCTAAACGATGAGCTGTAGGCGGTTAGTGTTTGGGTCTGTCGGTCTGAGAAAAGGCCAACGGCATACTGATTGGAGGCAATGGGTTTAAGAGAAGGGGGCTATGGAGAAAGGCATGTGAGGGGAAGGGAGTAACTTGCGTGGAGCAAGAGAAAAACCTCGCGAGCACAAGGGTAAAGACAAAGTCCAGATTAATTCATGATAGTTGAGGTTGGTACCTTTCGCCCAATTCCAGCATAGGGTTTCATTTACCCACTGTCGTTGCCACAAATGGAACACATGACTGCTGAAATACCAACTTGAATCAGTGAGGTAGGATCTTGGAGGTGCTGTGTCCCTGAGAGACTGCGTGAAACCGGCGGATCGCTGGTGAGATTTAGTGGGAAGGAGGAGCCCTAGGTAATCCTCGTGGGAGCCACTTTCACGCAATAGCCAAAGTTTTTCTTTATTGGTGGTAAAGGATGGCCCTGTTAATAGAAGCAACTGTTCAACGGTTCCCCAAAACACTTTTCACTATCGTAAAAAGATTGTGTCTTGGATTCAGACCCTCTAGGGATTTCAGCAGTGTTATTACCAGGAAGAATAGAAACAGAAGAAGTGGGTTCCCTTTGCAGTACAAAATTCATTGCATTGATATCCCAGTTGAAATTTCTAGATGTCACCAATATCAACATGTATCGTTGATTGCAGGCTGGTAAGTGAAGTTTGCAATCAAGGGTGGTTTTTTAAAATGCTTTTATTTGAATGTTTGGTGACAAGCGAATTATGGAAATCATCTCCTGCGTACTTGAGTATGTTCTCACACTGAAAATACTGCAGGGAGATGTAAAGCTTATGTATGATATGGGGTTGCCTGCCTACAGATTCTCCATCTCATGGTCGAGATTACTTCCAGGTACAATTCCTTGTGGTTTGTTCCTGCCGATCAGTAAGAATGTCATTGTTGTGTAACATATCCCTTCATCTTTCAATGTGCAGCGGGAAGAGGAGCTGTCAACCCTAAGGGCCTAGAGTATTACAATAACCTTATAAATGAACTGCTCGAATATGGTATGTCTATATTGATCCCAAAGGATAGTATATCACAAAAATCTCATAATTGCAGTTTTGCTTAGAAACTACTAAAAGAAAGGATTCTTCATTGGCGACTTCATGTGATCCATATGTAACCCCAGCAATATATGGATACAGTGGATTGTGTGCATGATATTAAAGGCTGATGGATGTCTATTATTGTGCATAAAAACTAATGAATTGATGGCTATCTTTTGCAACAAACTGATACCCTGCCTTATAGTTTCTGCAAAATCTTCTTTTCTCATTATCTGGTTATTGATTCCTTCTTGGCGTTAAATACAGGAATTGAACCACATGTCACCCTTCACCATCTTGATCTTCCTCAAGTTCTTGAAGATGAATATGGTGGTTGGTTGAACAAGAAAATTGTGTAATTCTCGACATCATCATTTTTCATTTTCCAATCTGTTGTATATTTTACTGTGTCATCTGAAATATGTTGTGCTGGGTTACGCAGGAAAGACTTTGCAGCATACGCAGACATTTGCTTTAGAGAATTTGGTGACAGGGTGATCTACTGGAGCACTTTGAATGAGCCCAACGTGTTAGCGTTCGGTGCTTATGACGCAGGAATAATTCCACCTCAACGCTGTTCAAGCCCATATGGATATACAAATTGCACCGCTGGAAATTCCTCAATAGAGCCTTATATTGTCACTCATAATCAATTGATAGCACATGCAGCAGTAGCTAGATTATACTATACAAAATACAAGGTGAGAGCTTTGTATTACTATTTGCTGATAGACAAAGTACAAGTTGTCATTTTCCTTTGACAAGACAAAATACAAGTTGGTCAAAGTAAACATGACAAGAAGTAATGAAGTAACGCCTTTTCATGTGCAGGCCAAACAAAATGGTTGGATTGGAATAACAATCTTAGCTTTCTTCTTTGTCCCTCACACAAACAGAACTGAGGATGTTGCAGCTTCACAGAGAGCTTTTGATTTCATGATGGGGTGGTGAGCCTTTTTTTTCTTTTGTGTGCGTGTGTACGTGTGTTGAGATTCAAAAGTGGGCCCAGTTTTTGGCTATCTAATATGGAGAGGAAGTTGAGCTGGAGCAAGTCTCTGAATCCAAATATCTGAGGCTATCAAATTCCCGATTCAGAGTGAAGTCTTTCACAGTTGGTCAAGTCTCAGCGATTTCTTGAGTCAAATACTATCGAGTTGACTAACCAAATGTTGCTTCTAGAGAAAAGGAGCACGTCTTACACATTCATACTTAACAAATTCACTATAGGTACTTGAGGCCGTTGGTGCTTGGAGACTACCCTGAAGTCATGAAGAAGAATGCTGGCGCAAGGTTACCGATCTTCAGCAAAGGCCAATCCGCGTTAGTGAAGGGTTCGTTTGACTTCATTGGGGTAAACCACTATGAGGCAGTCAGTGTTTCAGATAACTCCCAAAGTTCAAAGAAGTATTTAATTAGAGACTTTTTTGGGGACATGATGGCTAGATTTGGTTTGTATCTCATATTGGCTCCTCTTAAGAACTTAATTTTCCAGATTTTAAGTTTCCTATGCTAACACTGTTCATGGCATCACAATGCAGTAGCTGACGGTGAGGGATCAGCTGCAGGAGTAAGATCCGAGAATAATTAATATTTGAATTGCTTTGTAAGTGAAATTCTTAAAGTTGACTGATGATACATATTGTTACAGCCATTGGACTTGGTATTTCCGGTCACCCCTTGGGGTTTAGAAGGAGTGCTTGAATACATAAAGACAAACTATGGAAACCCTCCGGTCTTTGTTCATGAAAATGGTAACATCTGCTCACTCGTCTAAGGTATTCAGTTTTCTGATCACCTGCTTGATTTTGATATTGAATCTGAATTACCAACTCTTTCTGTCTCAGGATATGGAATCCCATATACTGCAGAGCTGAATGACACTGGACGTATAAACTACTTGAATGTCTACCTTGAATATCTACTGAGAGCCATACGGTATGTTGGCTTAGACTACACAAATATGACGACACTGGAGTTTGTCTTCACGTGTTCATATGGCCCTATTCTTACATGCAGATGCTTATTTTTACAGGAACGGATCAAACACCAAAGGTTACTTTGTATGGTCATTCGTCGATGTCTTCGAAGTGCGATTTGGATATCGGGCATCCTATGGCCTCTACAAAGTGGACTTCAATGATAAAAATCTCACTAGACATGCTAGATCCTCAGCTCAGTGGTACTCCAACTTCCTGAAGAACAACCTCAACATTGAAGAACTTGATATATTTTCAGTATCTCAAGCAATTAAATAGGTTCTCACTGCTAGAGTGGTTACTCATCCTCGTGACCTAGATGATTGATTGGTTTGTCAAAATAGAGCGCCAACATCCATTGCTTGCTTGCTACTTTACAGTGAAAGTTAAAATCCCTAAAGAGGAAGACTTTGACTCCTTTTTTATTGAATGTAATTCGCCTATCAATGGGTTGTATGGGAAATCGTTGGTCTTTTTGCATAAATTAATGAAGAACTCTTGAATTTGACCTTACCAATAAATGTTTCCCAAGTGTTTCCAGGGTTACATCGGTCATGAGAAACTACTATGGGGTCTGTATCATCCAACAACAACAACAACAAAGCCTTTTCCCATACTAGATAGGGTCGGCTACATGGATTCTTTATTTCGGTCTGTATCATCCAGAGTTGGGATCTTTTATAGATTTAGTTTCAGATCTTCATGCGCTTTAACCCCCAGATATTCAGACAGACCCACGTGCACACACTAGAAAAGGTAGATGTCCTCAGGGTTACTGAATATATATATATATATATATATATATATATATATATATATATATATATGCTGGGAAAATATGGTGGAACAACGTGAGAACTCATGCAGACACGTGAATTTAAGGTTGCCCGTCGTGCTCTTTGCTGGGAAAATAGTTGATCATTTTGATCAAACCGGTAATCATGTGATAATGCATGATATTAGTTAATGGCATTGGAAATAAAATAAACTAACTGTTTATTGATCTTTATTTGCCCAGTATTGCAGCTATGTAGCAAATTTCTAAAAGTTGTTACAACATAGTGCCTGACGATTTTCTTTTAAATACCATTAGTATGAAAATAGCACATTTCTACAACACTGTTATGCTGAAAATATTTGAATTTGAAACTCGTTTGCATTACTGTAGCATTTTTGCAAATACTTATTTTTGACATTTTGAAGATGTCCGGTTAACACTGAGAAACTTGATATTTTGAAGAACACGGCTTCATTCTAAAATATCACTTGATCAATGACAAGATCTTGTCTTATATTCCAGGCATCCTGCTAGTTGCTACTCCAATTTCCTCACAAGAAACCTCATCAAGATCATCAAGGCCAGATGAGCTAGCTCGAACGATCTCAATCTGCTGTGTGCCTTTCGGGTTTCCTTAAATTTTCCCGAGTCTTTTTACCTTAATTTGGATGTTACGCCTTAGTATCCTTAAGACATCTTAACCCCGTAAGAATGTTTAAACTTCGAACCCAGGCTAGATCAAACCCTAAATTCACCTGATTGTAGGCTTCAGTTAAATTCAATTCCACTTCCACAACATAAAGCCCAGAATCTCCTGTCCTTGGAACAAAAAAGCCGACTTCCCCGGGGCCAGTGCATGTTGGCCGATCTTTTTGATGTATCATGGCCATTAAATCTCATCAGTTAGATTACTTTAACCGTTCATATCAATCAAACTGTACTGCTTCTTGTGGTTCTCTATTTTTGTGAGCTCTCTAAATGTAGACTCTCTCTATATAGAGAAGGCCTTAATCATCGCCCATGTGTCATGGGCGAAAGAAAACCTTAAGAAACAAAAAACTGACTAGCAAGATCGCTGCATGACGAGTATAAAGATGCTCTTTAGAACACAAAAATTCCACTACACGGGCACCATCTCCTGTTGTGTGAATTTGGAAAGAGAATCTACGCAGTAAGTTAGCTTACAGATGGCCTGTTTATCTTTTTCATATGCTAGTCTTATTTCTTCTCTACATCTCTAGTTAAAGAAATTCAACGACCAACTTGGTAAATAGTTTCGGGGTTTTGGAAACTTACGTCGAGGTGTTTTACTGAGAAAAATTTTGTTTCTTTTTTTCTTAGGAAAATGGGGAATAAAAGCACAGCGGATGTGGGACGAGGAGCTGTCATGCGCAGCGGACGAGGAGTTGTCAATCCTAAGGGCCTACAGTATTATAACATGATAAATGAACTGCTCAAATATGGTATGACGAGTCGATAACGAAGGGATATAATATCAAAACAAACTCAAAATTGAAGTTTTGCATGTGAACAACTAAAAGCTATGAAGTTCTTTGTCTGTAGTAATGATTCCTTTGGGGAATAATATACAGGAATTGAACCATATGTCACTCTTCTCCATCTTGATCTTCCTCAAGTTCTTGAAGACGAATATGGTGGTTGCTTAAGCAAGAAAATTGTGTTGTGTACTTCTCCACATCATTCTCTTTTACTTTCCGATCTGCTGTATAGTTACTGTGTCATCTGAAAGATGTTGCATTGGTTTAGCCTGCTAATCATTAGTCTGGTACGGTCTTATATATGCGGGAAAGATTTCACAGCCTATGCAGACGTTTTCTTTAGAGAATTTGGTGACTTATTGGAGCACCTTAAATGAGCCCAATGCAATTGCTTTAGGTGGTTAAGAAATTCCTCAGTAGAGCCTTAGATTTTTACTCACAATCAATTGCTAGCACACGCAGCCGCAGCAAGAATGTACGAGCAAAAATACAAGGTGATATTATACAAGTGTATCTCATGTTGATACTTCTTAAGATTTAAGACCTTTGGCTTCAGTATTTGTCACAGACTGACATTGTCCATCAAATTGAAATACAGAAAGTATCGGTTTGGTATCAACTCAAGCAGTAAGATCAAGAATGACAACTTAATTTGTTTTGCTAAGCAAGTTTATGGAAGCCAAGGCTTGGGGTTTGGAAAGACTGATGGAGCACATAAAGATAGCTATGGAAACCCTCCAATCGTTATTCATGAAAATGATACAAAATCTGCTCACTTTGTTCAAGGACTGAAACTGTTCTTTGTTCTGATATTCACCTGCTTGTGTTCTAATACTGAGTCTGAGAAATTCTTGCTGTGCAGGATATGGAATGGCATATAGCGCGGAACTGAATGACACTGCACGTGAAATCTACTTGAATGCGTACATTGAATATCTGCTGAGAGCTATACGGTATGGTAACTCAGACCACCAATATGAGAGCAATGCACACTGTTTTCTTGTGTTCATAAAGAATACCATATATATATATATATATATATATATATAATATATATATATATATATATATATATATATATATATATATATACTAACAAGCGGATGCTTCTTTTTCCAGGAATGGATCAAACACCAAAGTTTAATTCATATGGTCATTCATGCTATATGGATACGAAACAACGTATGGTCTCTACAAAGTGGACTTCAATAATAAAAATCTCACTAGAGATGCTAGATACTCAGCTCGGTGGTACTCTAATTTCTTGAGGAACAACTTCTACATAGAAGACCTTAGCAGCTCTTCAGCAGCTCAATCAATTAAATAGGTTCTCGGTAATGCCCAGGTGTTTAACTCATCTTTCCTGCTGGTTACCCCACGATCCATCTTTTCCCTTGTCATTCTTGCTTGTTACTTTACAGTGACAGAGAAAATAACATTAAGGAGGAAGAATGTTATTATTCTGCTCATGGGTTGCTTGGGAAATTATGATGTGTTTTTGACACAAATTACAAGAAACTCTTGATTGTTGACCTTATAAATCCATGTCTTCTTGAGTGGCTTTAGCAAAGCGCATATATTCCAACACAATTTTAGCCTTAAGTTTCTCACTTGAAGCACTCTCATAAGGTTTGTACATCTAAGATGGTGAACCTTTTGAGAATATTTTAGTTCCAGTTTTTCGTGGAGTTTAACCTCCATTGGATTTACATCGGTGTGACTAAGGGTGTGCTTGGTACAAGGTTGTATGGACCTCAGTTTTTTGGTGCTCATAGTTCTAAGTTCGTCGAACACGGGACCTGGCATGGAACCGTATTTTCATAAACTCAGTTCGAGTGAAAACTTCAGCTCCACTTGAAACTCCAAGTGCTCTCTCTCTCTCTCTCTCTCATGTTGCTATTCCTCTTTTGATAACTTAAACTTAAGTATCACTCTCGAATCAAACATAGAAGCATGGTTCTTCAAAACCATGATTACAAGCCTTAATGGACTTCGAAACACCACGCAAGTGCACTGTCTAAGATCCGAATATGAGATAGTAACATAAAGTGTCAATCTTACGGTGCCAAAGAATCGGTATTGTTCCTGCTTCCTTCATGCGGTTAGAAGCTAAATGAAGAAGTCTGAAAGGTTAGGCCAACTTGGTCAAGTTTTCAATGGCCCAGTTCGAACAAAGGACCCTTAATGGGTTCTGTCATGTGACCAAGGCAGGAGCCTCAATTTCAGTGATAGAAATCATTTCCATTTTGGCTTAACACCTTTTTTCTTCATGAATCACAACTGTTGATCACGTTATTAAAGAGTATATACTCCCACTTGCCTATAATTCTTTATATATATATATATATATATAGAGAGAGAGAGAGAGAGAGGGAGAAGAAAAATAATCGAAATCTCAGCAACTTCGCCTCATTTTAAAGTAATTCAACCATCTTGCATTTTGAAGCAGATGCAACTATAGGGGAACTATGTTGAGAGCGCTTTAGGTTGACACGGCATTTTCGTGATCTGAAGCAACGTTTTGAAAGGCTTAGCGTTTGATGCAACAGACATTGGCCACACCATTGTCTTTATCTCGGACTTAAGAGTCCGTGCAACGACGGCCTGATATCCTCGTCTTTCACGTTTTGTCGGGTAAGGGAAGCAATTACCACCACGTTTTTGACGTGGACGATGTCCATGAAGAAGAAGACAGTGAAATCGGTCCCAGACTCGGGTGTTGGACATGTCCAAATACTCCTCCTGTTTGAGAGCCATGTGATGGGCGGTGACTAATGACCTGCTTGGTGAAGCCATTCAAACAAAAATTTTGACTTTTCTTCTTCTACTAGCTATAGATGCTACCACCCCCACTACTGTTGCTGTATTATACATCAGCTGTGATTCTCTTTTATAACGTTCAGGATAAACACTTATTCTTCGTTTTTCAGAGGAAATTCTCATTATATTTAATTTAGTATGACAATAAATAAACATAATTCCATCCCAATAAATTCCAAACTTTTCACTTTCTCAGTTTTTTTTCTTAGTGGAGATTGTTTCTAACTCCGCCCATCTAAGGGATCACCTTGGCCCGTTCCAAGCTTGGATAAAAGAGGAGTTGTGTTAGGCTTCTGGCACTTAGCGAAAAACTTTGTCGTACTTATCTACCATTGATTTTACAAATTTTGAGAGGGTGATCTCTCTTAGTGATGCACTGCAAAGCCCGAATGTAGTGAACAAGTTACGACGAGGGTCTCCGCATTTTCAACATAGACGAACACGGGGCGTAAGGAAGCTAGTCATATATAATAAGATTCGTATTGATACTTGAAATATCAAAATATTGACCGGCAAGTTAATAGAGATGGTAGATACTATGATTCGAAAGATATCCGAAGATTTCCTTAAGGGATTGTTTTGAGGGAGTGAAACTTTTATTTAGGATCCATTTAGTGTTTCAGAGTAGTCTTGTCTCATTATCTTCTTCTTTGGGTATGGATCTCATATTTTCTGTACTGAGTTAGTAGGAGGTTAAGGGAGTTTACTCTTTAGGTTCAAACTTGGATCTTTGCTTTTTGGATTTTCATGGTCATTTACTTGGGTCTCTAGTTTTTGTCTCATAGGTCAAAAGTTCATCATATATCCCTTTTTTCAAATTTGATTCAACAATAGAAATTGAGAGTATATGTTTTAAATTATGGTATTTAAGAAAGAAAAAAAACTCGAAATGGAGTTGATATTATTATAAATAAAAATTTAAAGAAAAATATAGTAGATATATAATGATATGATGACCGAAATATGATAGTGAAATTAGTGTTATGAGTAGAGGCTTTGAATTTAGTTTGTGCTTATTCACCTCAAGTAGGATTACAAGATAGAATAAAGAAGGCTTTTGGGGAGGAGTTAGATGAGGTAATTCAAAGAATTCCACAAAGGGAGATGATTTTCTTGGGAGAATACTTAAATAGACATGTCCGTAAATAGGCATTAGGATATCAAAGGTATTAATGAAAACTATGGTTTGGGAGATATAAATGAGGGGGGTAGGGAGATTTTAAATTTTGCTATGGCTTTTGATCTCTTTATAGCCAATACAATTTTTTAAAAACGATATGAACATTTAATTATTTATAAGAGTGGATTATCACAAACGCCTCATCGAACAGTGTAAGGTTCCGGCTTCACTCTTTTAGGGGATTTTGTTACTATTCATGGCTGCCACCTTTGCAAAACAGTTTAGCTATTTGTGACTTTATTGCTTTTCAACAAACTATAAGAATCATCATCATTTGCTGAATATGATCTGATTGGCACCGAGTACTAACCAGCCATTAGATGTCCAGAATTGCCAATTAGCTTTACATGCAACGGATCACATTGCATTTTCTAGTCAAACAAATCATTTCAATAAGGAAGATTAGATTGTCCTTTCCTGCAGGAAGACGTGAAGCTTATGCACGAGATGGAGTTAGATGCTTACAGATTCTCCATCTCATGATCAAGGCTGCTTCCAGGTAGAACTCCTGATATCGTATTCCCGCAATCAGTTAACTTATCAACATTTTATTGTTATCTTGCAATGAGCAGGTGGAAGAGGAGCTGTAAATCCTAAGGGCCTCGAATGCTACAATAACCGCATTGATGAGTTTATTAAATATGGTATGCATGTAATGATCCTAATATTTCATTTTCAAGTAATTCATCAGCTTCTGACAGAATAATTGTTTAAACCTCCATGCAATGCACATTTATAGTGATAATATACATGCACTGGAATACATTAATAAAGATGAACTGATAAACACATACCAGACTAAGAGTTGTCTATTGGAGTTGTAAAGCCTGTTTAACTCTTTCTATAATTTTTCATATGTGGAGCCTGAATTTCCTAGCATACCCAATTCGAATAGGGTGTCATTGTAATTTTGAGGGATGCTCTCCATATATAGAGTGGCTCTCATCTTATAATCTCTGATTTTTTATCATAAAGTGGAATTTTTCTGAGGTGGCCGTGGAGGAGGCAACAATATCTCTATCTGAACCACATAAATTTTGTCTCTTGTGTGGTCGTGTAACTGTTTTTGTGTTTGATTATTTCAGTTTTATGCTTGTTTTATTAAGATCTTCTATGTTGTAATTCTTTCTTCTTGTGCAAACAGGCATTGAACCACATGCAACTCTTTACCATCTAGATCTCCCTCAAGTTCTTGAAGATGAGTATGGTGGATGGTTGAGCGAGAGAATTGTGTACTTTTCAACATCTCGGCTTTCCAATTTTCCTATCTGTTGTATAATTTACAGGTTATATAAAAGAAGCCCATGCTAGATTTTCCGCGTCTTCATAAAGAATTGTATGACCTCATGCAGGGAAGATTTCACAGAATATGCAGACGTTTGCTTTAGGGAATTTGGTGATCGAGTGTATTGGAGCACTTTGAATGAGCCCAATATATATGCTGTGGTGGCTTATGGTAAAGGAATTGCTCCTCCTGAACGCTGCTCAAATCCATTTGGAGATGTGAATTGCACAGTAGGAAATTCTTCAATAGAGCCTCACATTGTCACACACAATTATCTGCTAGCTCATGCAGCAGTAGCCAGATTATATGAGCAAAAGTATAAGGTAACTGAAGCTCTCTTTTCAGAATCCCTGGTGGATCAAATAAAAATCTTGTAATAAAGGAGTAATCAAGTGATTGCCTTGAAAGTGCAGCCTAAACAAAAATGGCGGATAGGAATAACACTCTTGACCTTTTGGTATATCCCTAACACAAACTCAACAGATGTTGCTGCTACACAATGAGCTTTCGATTTCATGATGGGGTGGTAAGTATGGCCATCTTTGAGAGATCATATTCTCGAAATTGAACCACGTATTCAGGTTGTCCTCATGTCACACGACTAGCTGAGATTCGAGTTTCAAGGTCCATGTATGAAAAAGAAAAAGGAAACGGAGTAGCTTTCAGACTAAATTATCTCGGTCAAGTCCCATATATTTACTTGGTCAAATGATTTTAACTGATTGATCTTGTTGAAGCAAGGATACCTCTCTCTCTCTAACATGTTTTCGACAACAGGTACTTGAGCCCACTGGTGTTTGGAGATTACCCTCAAAGCATGAAGAATGCTTTTCGTGAAAGGCTGCCGTCCTTCAGCAAAAGCCAATGTTCACTTGTGAAGGGAGCATTTGACTTCATTGAGGTAAATCATTATTACATAGTCTCTGTTTCAGATGATCCCAAAAGTCGACAGGACTTAAAAGATTTTATGGGTGACATGTCTTTAACCTTTGGTTTGTACTTGACCTGAAGCCCAATCAATAGAATTTGTTTCTCTGCTTGAGATTTCAAAACCAACTTCTTAATGATCTTTTGGTGCAGTATATCACAAGTTCTCTTCAACTTCAGTGGTAACATAAAGACTTATCCAGTGTTTTCATCCATTAAAGGAAAATGAATGCAATTGGCTAATAATTCATTGTGGTGCAGCCATTACTATCTGGGTATCCAATAAACCCATGGGGTCTTGAAGGGCTACTTGAGTACATTAAGGCAAGCTATGGAAATCACCCCATATTTATTCATGAAAATGGTAATTTCCTTTTGTATTTCAACTTTAAAAAAAATTTGCTGTTTCTGCAATCTGAAAGGTCAAACCTGCTAATCCAGGATCCTTTATACCATACAAGTTAGACCTGAATGACACTGAACGCGTGAACTACTTGAATGCGTATATTGAGTATTTACTCAAAGCTGTAAGGTATGGCAGCTGTCTGTACAAACATAAAGAGAAAATGGTCTCGTCAATACAAGCATCAACCTATAATATCTTTCTTTAAATTGTTTCAATCATATTCATGTGTATGGATTCCAAATCTAACATGCCAACGTCTCTGCTCAGGAATGGATCAAATACCAGAGGTTATTTTGTTTGGTCGTTCCTTGATATCTGGGAATTCATATTTGGTTTCAAAAATACATATGGACTCTACGAAGTGGACTTCAATGAAAAAGAGCTCAAGGGACGTGCCAGGTATTCCGCTTACTGGTACTCTGAGTTCCTCAAGAAGAACGGCTTGACCTCGGAAGAACATAGTTTACCTTCAGTATCAGTCTGCAAAATAGCTCTTGGCAGTTACTGTTTGTAGTTCCTACTTGGACTATCCTAATAAATAATTTGTTGAACTGGTATGTAAGTTCCTCTAAGATCCTTGCCATCAATAGAGGAGTGCTAAGACGAGCATGGGCCCGGGCCGAACTTAAAGATTTGCTTACAAAATACAAGATTGACATAGCCATCCTCCCCAAGGAAGCATCAAAACGGTTCTTTTCTAGTTTTGATAGATATGTGGTGCAAAACAATTTTGACTCTTCCCCCTTGGTACACATCATCTGTCTCACAAAGACCAACATCACTTAATATGCCCTATCGACATATCGGATCAACATTACACGATTTAGGTTCAATATAACAACACGATCTACATTTCAGGTATACGGTCACAATCTAGACAACTATATTGAGCATCCATATTTCAATCAATTTCTCAGAATCATGGATCTTGGTAGACGATTGGAATTTTACAAGATCAATAGAAGAACAAATTGGCTGTAAACACAATCCGTGAGCCGAATCTGACTTCAATGACTTTATTGCAAGCTGCAACTTGTTAGGGATTCCAACAAGTGGATCCCCCTTCACTTGGACCAATCGGCAAAAATATCTAATAGCCGAATAAGAAAATGGAACATCTTAGTGGCTCGATAGAAAGGAAACTGCCCATAAAATACCAAGGCTTCCCCTTATGCATTGGTAAGTTAACTACCACAATGTGTTAGTCCATTATCACCAAGGTGCAGGCTCGGTTAGAAGTATGGGCTTCATACATACTATCACTAGCGGGCATATTGATATGATCAACTCCGTCCTAGCAGCAGTTCTGTTATATTGTATGCTCGCTTTCAAGCATCCTTGTGAACGCAACAAGCAAATATAAGTCATGATGAAACAAATCTCGTAGGGCAGTAACAACAACAAGCGGCTTGCTCATCTACTTAGTTGGGAAACAGTTTGTAAACCTCAAAAGGAAGGATGGTTTGGGACACGGCTAGCCGAAGATATCGAGCAAGCTCTTCTACCGAAGAATAACCATAAAGTTACATCCAAAAATTCCGTCCCTTGGATGCATTTCGTAAGTACTTGCAGACTAACTTGTGGTTTCCATGGAAAACTAACTACTCATCTTGGGCTTGGACATTAGTCTTATATGATTATAATGCGATTAATACTCATGTGTGGTGGAAAATTGGAGATGGCAAAAATGATCGAGTTTTGGTTTGACACATAGATTCAATGGTGAGTCCTTAGCTTGCATGATTGAGCGCTATATTTCTTGTTCTCAATATAAAGAGCTTAGACAGATCAAAATCAGTGATATATCAGACATTCAGATAGGACTTACTGCATACATCAAACAATTCATGAGAGCCATCCCTGACAATCTCCTGGCTAAATGGAGACATATTAAAAGCAGAGGATCTGATTGTTTATTGTGGAGCTCCCACAAAAACTTTATCTTTTCCTTAGCATGGGAAGAAATTAGAAGCAAGGATGTACCATTTCCCATGGCGTAAATTTCACTATTCTAAAGTGGCTGCAACTCTATGAATTGTAATTGGAAGAAAGCTACTCACTTAACATAGACTCCAACACTGGCATTGGCAATGGCAAACAATGTGTTACATGTTTGATCCATTTAGCATCCAGTTGGAATCAATGTTGTTACAAGATTCAACAAGGTAGCTTCCACAAGGTTTACAATGAATTGGTTGGATGCTAATATCACTGAATTCTTCGAGCAATTTAAGGGTCTTCATTATTACTAGCTTCCTCGAGAACGTAACACAATACCATTGTTGTTAGCTCGAATGGATGTTGTTGGCCGCTAATAACACTGGAAGGATAAACCCCCTACTGGACACCAATGCTATGAAAAAACATCATGTGGCAGAGGAATCAGATCGCCAAAGTCCAGTGTTCTAGCCACAATTCGATACTCTCTTCATTAGCAGAAAACCAGCTATTTATGGTGTCTTCTTGTCACATATTTTAAAATGTGCCTTGTGTTTTCCAACCAAAAAAAAGTTGCCACAACCAGCATGTTCTATAGTGGCCTTACCCACTAAACATTCCATGAAGGGCCATGAAGCCACTAATTCACAAGCATTATTATGAAAATTTATATTACTGTCTCATTTTCTTCTCTTCAACTTTACAACAACCAGCAGTAACAGATGCTCTTTTACAAATCAAAGATGATTGAAATCATTTCATTTCCCAGGGACGAAGTTGGTGGCATAGGCCCAGGCGTTGTTGTTGACCGGGTCGGCCAAGTGGTCAGAAAGGTTCTCGAGTGGACCCTTCCCTGTAACAATGGTTTGAACAAAGAAGCCGAACATGGAGAACATGGCGAGCCTACCGTTCTTGATCTCCTTCACCTTCAACTCGGCGAATGCCTCGGGGTCGTCGGCAAGACCCAATGGGTCAAAGCTGCCACCAGGGTAGAGAGGGTCGACAACCTCACCGACCGCCCCACCAGCAACACGGTAGCCCTCAACTGCACCCATAATAATGCCTTGAACCACACAGCCTCGCCGAACTTGACTCCATCCCTAGCAAGCAGCTCAGGGAAGACTCACCCCAGTGCACCCAACATAACCCACCTTGCATGGATCACCTCAAGCTCACGGTTCTTGGCCAAAGTCTCGGGGTCAGCAGAGAGCCCTGCGGTATCCCAGCCATAGTCACCAGGGAATTCACCCGTGAGGTAGGTGGAGGCTTCACAAGAGAATGGGCAGAGGTACTTGACACGGCCCGGACCATACCATGGGCTGCCAGAGAATGGGTCTGGTAAAAGAAACTAGATTTAGTGAAGGGTTTGAATTATGATTTGGCTTATTATTAGGGCATTACTGTCTGCATACCTTTTTTTTATCATCCAACGTCCCTTTTTTTCATTAAATATCAAAATTACTCTCCATATAAATACTCTTTCCTCTCACATTTTTCTCCCCTCACCTAATGTCTCCTCTCCCATCCAATTCCACCAAAAGTATATATGACAGAATTTCTTTACTCCTTGCCCTGACAATGAAGGTTTTACTTAGCGTTGTTGATTTCTTGGCAGTTCAATGCATATTCTTATGAATCTTATTGAAAAAAGAAGAAAAAGAAAAATCAAAATACAAGAAAAATGAAACTAAAAACAAAATCAATAATAAAAAGAGACATGGCTCAATAATACGAAAAAAACAACCATAAAATTCAAGAAGAAAAAGAGAATTAAAAAACATAAGAGAACTAGGGCATCCTGATGGAAGAGAGGTAGCTAAAGGCACGTCCATGTTGCGTCTCTTTCGTTGGGATGTGTGGTTGTGAAATCAATCAAAACAACTAAAAAAAGAAAAACTAAAATTAAATCAATAACATAAATTGATAAATCTCCTTTTAAATCAGTCTTTTTACTTCCTCATTTTCTTTGTTTTCCTCTTTCTTTATTTTCTTTTTTCGATTCTTTTTTTTTTAACAAATTTTGATACTTTTTTTTACTAAAAATTGTTGTAGATCTAGTAATAGGTAGTTGGAATGGGTTGGGAAATGAAAAATAAAAGGAACATCGGCCGGAAATAAGGGTTGGAAGTAGGTTGGCCTAGGAGGAGTGAGAAGGTCTCATTTTTCTCAAAGATATTTTGTAATTACTCTAAATGACTAAGGATATTTTTGGAAAAGAAAAAGAATGAAAGAAACAACTATCACAAATAAGACCCGGAATTAGGTTCACGCAGGAAGATAGAAGGTCTCGTTTTTTTGAAAGATATTTGTGTAATTACTGAAAATGACCACAGGTATTTTTAAAAAGCAGAAAAAATGTGTGTACGTGTATCAATTACTTATTATTATGGTTCGGGTTTGACAAAGATCCAACTCTATCCGATAAAATCGACCCAGTTATACACAAAGTACACCTGGTTGGTAATACAGATCCCTGTATAGCCTTGAATTTTCCCATTACATTTCAAATCCAAGTCTCAGTTCATTTAGATTAAAGAACGGTGTAGATGTTATAAGATAAGACGGCTGCGTTCCAAGCACCTCCACATAGATCTTGTGCGTGTTTTAAAGAGGACAAAAGAACGCAGACACACATACACGTATATATATGAAAGTAATCTGGTAGGGGTCTGCCTACCCGTCTTGGCAATAAAAAAGAAAAGAAAAAAGATCCACGCTTTTTTGTTTTAGGAGAGAAGTTTTGGAAGCTAACATATTGCCAACACACATTTAGCTGCTTCAGATTTCAGACTCTGGAAAAAGACACCAGCTTTTGAAAAATTGCTCAATAACCAAATTCTTTTCTTTCAAAGATGATTCATTCACCATTTTATGTGCCTTGAAAATATAAAAGTCTATTGACACTATGCCATGATTCAAATAAGAAAAAGGATCAGTGTCCTCTTGTGTTCAATTGAGTAGTAGCTGGTTGTTCTAGCTTTTCCTTTGAATTTTTATTGTTGGTTCGTCTTAGAAGTAGAAACTCCAGATAGCTAAAGGGAAATTTGTCATCTTGGTCCCTTTAACTTTGAACTCGGGGAAACCAAGCTCAGTTGGTGGGGCTTCTGCAGAAGCAAGCCCGGATGACATCCACATGTAGGCAATGCGTGTGCGCACACACACTCAGAGTAACTTGCTACCATAAATGATGAAAACATGCTCATACAATCAAATTCGCATCAAAGATCAGATCAGTTTGAGAGAAGGGGGGGGCGTATGGAACTCTTTCCCCAAACCAATTATTAGTGAATACTGATATAACATCCTCATTACAGATCAATTATTGAGTTTTTGGTTAAATATAAAACCTAGTTTACAGTAGTCTTGAAGCAGAAACCTGTTCCTCTGTTTCTCCATTTCGCCAAGAGCGGGCATCACAATCGAACAGAATCAGGCACTCGCACAACTCTCCCAGGTGCCGTAGCTTGAGCTAAAACTGCCACCACCACTCTGCTGTGCGTATTCGGTCATCACCTGCCTCGCACAGATATCCCATGTTCTTACCATGTCTCCCAATGAGATAGGTTGTTGAAGGCCTCGAACTGATAAACTAAACCTCTTATTCACCTTTGAAGACAGATCCTCACCCTCCTCACTGCACGCAGCCAGCAAATCTTGTCAAACCAAGACAAAGGCAGCCCCAAGAGGTAAGCGTAGTGGAAGGGGCCTTGACAGTTAGCGGGCAGACAGTCGTCAGATTCCATGGGAACCATCACCCTTGCATACGTTGCCGCGCAACATATGCCCCAAGGGTAAGCTTCATAGCTTCTAGGTTCTATGCCACAACGGTGTTACTAAGTCCTACCACCCAAATTGGCATGAGAGAGAGAGAGAGAATCTAATGAAGAAGAAAGCACAATATTGGGTAAAGCAAGCACATATTCTTACCTCCCTTCAACTGGTAGAATGTCCAAGAGTACAGGTGAACACTTCGGATAATTAGACGGGACAAGCAACCTTAAAGGTAAAATAAGAGACTGCAGAATGAAAGATGTAACTGTTAACAACTACAACAAACGAATCTGTCAACTAAACAACCCTGAATTCTTCAATCAGGTGTAGCTAACAAGAGTCTTTCTCCAGGAAATACAGCATCGATTCTGAGTTGACTAGAAAAAGAGAAATTCATCTTACCATTTGTGGCAATCCATATTGAGATTTCATATTTGGACAAAGGGCTACGGCAGTGTAAGAGCACTTCACCACAATGCCACCTCTGCCTTCAGCACTGGCAGCAGTTACATCACTGTCTTCCTCACTTACATCTACAACAGTGTCAATCAGTTTCTGGTTTATTTCCTTGATTTCTTCTAAAAAAATCGGATTAACCTGAAATAGAACAAGAATTTTCAACTTCTCAAGGTCGATGCATTCTCTCCACAAATCGATCACCAAAATTGCAAGGGGACATGTCCTAAATTTCAAACCTTTCAATTACATAGTCAAAAAATGGTGCCATGTGACATCCGTCCAACATATAGAACAAAACACTAACTGCAGAAACACAGGAATCTTCTAAAAAAACCTCTTGTGCTATAACAACTGACAGGTTTGATAAAAACTTGCCATGAAATGTAGCGCCAACTATAAACTCTTTCAAATGGGATGTAAAACAATTATTCCAACCTTATACCCCAACAACGACCAACTGTCTCAAAATGTAAAGATTCTGTCAAGGTGGTTTCAACCACGTGACTCCCGTTCATATAGGCTTAATTTAACCACTGGAAGGCTGTTTCATGCAGTATTCTGTTTCCACGCCATATTCCTCTTTGCTCAGGCGTTAGCGTGCAGCAATCCTCTATTGAGTACTGCAGAAGCTAACCATGGTAAAAGGCATCCAGTTTTTCACTGGGCATTGATCTATTTGCCAACAAAATCCCAATCCGTCCAAATGAAGCCCTAACCATTTTCTCTCTCTCCCTCTTGAAAGAAAAACATATGCAAGTATGTTGAAATGGATGAAACGATTTTATTGTAGGAACCTCTCAACAGAGGAGGAATAATGGAATCAAGCCATCATAGCTATGTTCCTTAGTGTACAAGAGAGACCACTAATATAGGAGGAGGCATCAACAGCAAGGCCCTCCAAATGGCTAGATTTGCCGTTGGGCACCCTTGTTGTTGAATCTCCTTCAACAAAACATAAAAGAAAAGAAAGAAAAAAAATGCACACATGCAAAAATACACATTCTGCACAATATGGGTAGAGTACATTTTTAACACCCTCCCTCAAAATGAGGGTGTTATTACCAAAAGTTTGCTAACTAAAAACTGAAACAGTGGAATTGAAAGTGACTTGGTGTTAAAAATGTTTAAAATACCTAAGATCCTAAGATTTTAAAGAAGTTTCCAAGATATTTTGTTAAAAACATAAGAAAAAGTTTCTTTAATGAAAAATACTATTTGCATAAGTGGGATTCCCTAATATGATAAATAAGTTTATGAGTCACAACTCACAACAACTGACCATATTACAAAGGATCAAGGTGCACCAATTCGATAAACACCAACCAATCTTAAGGCATATCTCGAACCATCTAAAACCAAGCTTTAAGGCTAAGCTCAAACTCAAGTTTTAAAGCTAAACTTGAACCATCCAATCAATCACATTTAAAATGCCAAGGCCCTTAAACAACTTGCAAGTCCAAACGTGACTCTATCAATCCAAGGATAAGAGAATCCAACAAGATAATAAAAATATTATATACGAGTAAATTAACAAAAAAATTCTTATAAAGTTAATTGGAATCTATGATGCACGGGTACGTGTATTTGGGCAACGTACCTGTATCCGGTATGTACCGGGTACGTGTATGGGTACGTTAGGTATGTACCCATACGGGCTGCAGTGTACCGGTACGTGAATACATGTACCGGTACGTGTACCCGACTTTGGGTACGCCACGTACCGGGTACCGGTACGTGGATGGATCGAATTTGGATCAGATGACCCAATCCGATCCAAATCACCATTAAAAACCTTAGCTAACGCGATTTTCTCTCTCCTTCCGCGTAACTGACCTTCAGTCTCCATCGAGGAAGCTCTCGATGATCACGTGAAGAAAAAGGCTGACCGCTACTGCAAATGATTCCCAAGTTAGAATCTCCCCTTAATTTCTTGTGGGTTCTTTGCTTCCTTGATTCTTCTCTTGTATTCTGAATAGGGATTGTGTAATTTAGGTTGTTTCGATTTTGGGTATGTTTCTTTAGTTGGGTCATTTGTGGTTCGTTCTTATTTTAAATTTTCGGGTTCCCTTTTTCAGTTTTTTGAATTCGTTGGCTTGGGATTTTATGAATAGGCTTGCATGTTTGCTGATTAGGGTTTTGATTGGCTAAATGATTAAGGTTTTTGTCCGCTGGTGTTTTGTGATTTGGCTAGGTAGGTTTTCGTTTTCCTTTTACATTGGTTTAAGTTGGTTGATTATTGGGATCCTTCGGAAGTTTTACTGGGTGGGACGAGTGATGTTTTTTCTAAAGATTTAAGCGATCGGAGTTCCTGTGGCAAGTCAGGATCACGAGGCACATCTCCTTACTGGTTTGAGCAAGGGGAGAGTGTAAGAGCATACAAACCTTTAGCAACATAATGTCAGGTGTTTCGAGTTGAAGTGGGTTGTAAAATCCACAAATGAGACTGTTCGTTATCGAAGAGATTCGGATTTTACATTTCTACTGACATTCTGCAGCCTTCAGGGTTGGAGATGGAAATGAGTTACCAAGGATATGTGGGAAGTTGGGTCATTTAAACGTAGTTGATAAAATCATTATTCATGGAGAGAGATGTGACTTGGTAATTTAATCAGGAATGTCGGAATTGTAGGATCATCTAAAACTTTATTACCATCACTTGCCGACTGTTTAATGCCATTATTGCTATTCCAAAAAGTGTAAGAAAAATCCTATCTTTGATTTCCCTAGCATATGTTAGTAGATGAATTTTTCCAGGCTAGATACTTAATGCTACATTTTGGTGCATTAGACAGCATATTGCTAATTTTCATAGGTGGAGTGTCAAATAGTTAGCATGTGTCACGTGATTCCACTTTCTTTTTTGGAATGGCAGATGAAGCAACGCTGTTTCTTACACTTGCAAAATGATCTAGAGTAATTTGCCTTACATGTTTATAGCAGAATGAAATATTTCTGTTCCTTGTGCTACAAGGTTCCTCATTGGCGACTCGTCCTCGAAGAAGCCCAGCTCCGTCGAGGAAGCTCTCGATGATCGCGTGAAGAAAAAGGTCTACCTATCTCTTCATGAAAATCGCGTGAAGAAAAAGAACTTCATGAAAATCGTTCAGATATTAAGATGGATGTGCAAGATATGAATAGCTTTAAATCTGCTTCATTTGATGAAGACATGCTGTGATTGACAAAGGTCTATCTATCTCTTCATTGATTCTTTTTGCATATGTTGGTCTTGCTTATATGTTGTTGACTTCATTATTCTGATTTATGATATTCTTGAAATGATGCTTCTTCAGGAGGAACTCTTAATTCTTTTTTGCATATGTTGGTCTTGCTTGTTTAGTGGTTTGCTTCCATGATTACACAAGGTCCCATTGTTGACCATGGATGCAAGTCCAGAACAACAAGATGCTAGTATCTTGCTTAAAGATACAATAGAAAATAGTGTTCCAAGCTCTGAATAGAGCAAACCACTAAACAAGGTTACAGAAGAACCTAGCTTGCCCAAAGCTGAAACTTCGAAACTCGCTACAACAGCGAGTAAGAAACTAGTTCCATTCGGAACTTCAAAAAATGGTGACAAAAGCTATTTGCAAGTCGCAGATATCAAAACACCACAATGGTCCGTGATCAGCAACGGACCAGCAGCTGGCAATATTCACTTAACATGGGCCAGTGCCAGCACACAGGTGGCAGGTACTACCTACCTCTACCAAAAATTCAGCTCACTGGATCTTGCAGAAGAATACTCTCGTGCAATAAAACAGTCAGCCATAAAAAAGCCAACAAAGGCAAGGTTTTTTTATGTACCAAAAGATCAAAAACCAGCACTTCAAGCACAATAATGCCAAACTATCTCGAAAGAGATATTTTCAGCAGTATGGAATAAAGCAAGAAGGTCAGGACCATAAGCTTTACAAACAGAACGGCTATTCACAATAGACCGTAAAGATCATTCATATCTTTGCTACCTAGAAGGATCCTCAGTGGAAGACGTCTACACAGCATGGAAAGCTGGACTTCTAAAGAATGTATTTCCAAGAAAACAAGGTAAAGAACTCAACCTATTCCCAGAAACATTTCAAAAAGCAGTAAAGCAATTTAGAAAGGCTTTGATAGATAGCAATTTAGAAAGGCTTTGATAGATAAGGAAAAGCCTATCTATATAAACTTTACAAGCACACTTCCTCAATGGAATCAATTTTTCAATTTCATGGCCTTCCATTAATATGCTGATTAATGGGGTTATGCGGAATTTGGTTTGTCTCTTTACTTCTGTTGAAGTTTGTTTCTGTACTCTTGTTGAAGATTATTCATGCTTAAAATTATACTTCCCTTGGAGTGTTTGATTCAAAATCTTTTATCCTTTAGGGTCTTCCTTCTGTAGAGTGATCTCTCGGCTTCTTTAAGTCTTAGTCTACTATGTTTCATTCATTTTAATGTCTGCTTACAGCTCTATTCTGTACTATTCCTTCGTCTTCTGTTTTTCTATATGTTCATGCTTCTATTCCTACTTTAGAATTTCAGTTTATCAAGTTTCCTACCTTGCTCGTATATCCTGCAGCGACTACTCTTATTAGAAATAACACAAGGGACCAAGGCTTCAATGTTTGCAACAATCCCTAACGGCCTCCTGCCTACGGGAAACAGCCAAACTCAGCCCTCCAGGTTTTATGTTAACTTCTATAGTCTAGAGTATACAGAATTTCTCAGCGGAGCAATCCACCAACACAATCCTCAGAAACTTAATAAGGACACCAAATCTAAAGCATTCATATGACAAGAACATACATAGAACTTCAAACTAAGAACAGTTTTAAATAGAAACTTTATTGCAGAACATAAAATTAAAACTTACATATGTAGATTGGACTTACCTCCTTTCGGAGAGCCTACGACTCCACTACTACATCGGAGAAGACCCTTGCGGGTTTCTTAGCCTCTCTTGCTTACACTCATTAAGCTTACCCTTATCAAAGAAAGGAAAAGAATTCTTCTTCCTCCGGGGCTCCCCTTCTATTCTCGAGGATGTTTGTATTTATAAGCACCAAACTGTTGAGCCATTCTTCTGTGCTTTGTACTTCTGGTTGGTACAAAGGATTTTGTGCTTCTGGTTGGCACAAAGAAGTTTGTGCTTCTAGTTGGCACAAAGAAGTTTGTGCTTCTGGTTGGCACAAATACTTGAACCCTTCTGCTGGCGCAAGAGATTCGTTGTTGATGCCAGCAAATAATTCGTCGAGGAATTTTTTGTCTCTCATCTTTTTCTGTTGCCGATAACGACATCTCCGGATTGCTTCTCGAGCTTTTACTTCTGGATTTTTCCTATTGTTTCTCCAAAGCTGATTTATATGCTCTTTATTCTGAGCATAATATAGCCATCCCTTTTCATACCGCCATTTCTTTTGATAAGCCTGCTGCTTATCACTTTTCATTTTCTCCATAGATTTTTTGAAGAACTGGTTCTAGCCTCAGTTTTAATTCAGGGCTAATATGGATTTTCATAGTTCTGAATAAATCAGTAAAATCCAAGAACTGTTTTGTGTGAAGTGAACTTATCGACTTCTTATTCCAAGATGTCATCATCATTTGTTGGTCAACATAACTAATTCTAATTTTTTACTCAACATTTATGGATATGAGCTTCTGGCTCAAAATTTTGAAACTTTCAACCTGTCGTTGCTGAACTATTTCTGGATTGAATGTTTCTTCCATTGGTTTGGAAATTGCAAAATCTTTATTTTCTGATGCAATTCCAATTTCCGCATAATGATATGCAGGATAACTTTTTCCTTGATTCCATTGAGGAAGTGTGCGTGTAAAGTTTATATAGATAGGCTTTTCCTTATCTATCAAAGACTTTCTAAATTGCTTTACTGCTTTTTGAAATGTTTCCGAGAATAGGTTGAGTTCTTTACCTTGTTTTCCTAGAAATACAAGTCCTGCTTTCCATGCTATATAGACGTCTTCCGCTGAGGATCCTTCTAGGTAGCAAAGATAGGACTGATCTTTACGGTCTATTGTGAATAGCCGTTTTGTTTTTAAAGCTTCTGGTCCTGACCTTCTTGCTTTATTCCATACTGTTGAAAATATCTCTTCCAAGATAGTTTGGCATTGTTGTGCTTGAAGTACTGGTTTTTGATCTTTTGGTACATCAAAAATCTTTGCCTTTGTTGGCTTTTTTATGGCTGACTTTTTATTGCACGAGAGTATTCTTCTGCAAGATCTAGTGAGCTGAATTTTTGGTAGAGGTAGGTAGTACCTGCCACCTGTGTGCTGGCACTGGCCCATGTTAAGTGAATATTGCTGACTGCTGGTCCGTTACTGATCACGTACCATTGTGGTGTTTTGATATCTGCGACTTGCAAATAGCTTTTGTCACCATTTTTTGAAGTTCTGAATGGAACTAGTTTCTTACTCGTTGTTGTAGCGAGATTCGAAGTTTCAGCTTTGGGCAAGCTAGGTTCTTCTGTAACCTTGTTTAGTGGTTTGCTCTCTTCTGAGCTTGGAACACTATTTTCCATTGTATCTTTAAGCAAGATACTAGCATCTTATTGTTCTAGACTTGCATCCATGGTCAACAATGGGACCTTCTGTAATTCTTGAATTTCTTCAAGAAGCTTGATCTTACTATGTAGAGCAGAGAGCTCTATTTGTAAGAGTTTTTCTTTCAATCGTAAGGAAAAGTAAATACAGTGCCTGGTTGGCACTGTATTTACAAACTTCAACAGAAGTAAAGAAGTTATGATGGGGATCGCCTTTTATGCTGGTTTCAGATCTTTTCTTGCAAATTCAATTGACGACTTCTCGTATGTGTTTGTTTTTTAATTGTTCTTACTTTGAAGAAGAATATAAATGGCATTCTTATAGTCATAGTTAGAATAAAATTATTCACAAACACTAGAATGCTCTTTAAAATATATAATGCTCTATATAATTGTGTGTGTATATATATATATATATATAAATTTTTTAATTTTTTAATACTCATGTACCCGTACCTTAGTTTTTTTAAAAATTGCGTATCCCGTACCCGTACCCCCGTATCCATGCAACATAGATTGGAATACATTTTTTCAAAATCTTTTCCAAAGTCTGTCTTCACACATCAAATGCAATATTTGACAAAAAATTGTTTGTATATCATCAAACTTTTTGACTAATAATAAGATATGCAAGTTTTTTTGTCCCTTTTATAACCAACATCAACCATATAGAATAAGAAGCTAAACCAAATAAATCATGAATAGTCAAAGCAAGACCCTTTTAATACACTCTTTTCAAGCACTCGTGCACATAAAAGCTATGTATGCTTTTTGAAAAATAACAAACTATATTAAGTATGATACAAAGTTATCATAATCAAGATAAGCTATCATCCACACTTATCATAATCAAGAATATGCTCATAAGCGCAAGATATCAAATAACAACTAAGTACATTTTTCAATGATGTCCAACAAATGGCCAACAACATTAAGGATATCATAATCCTAACTGAAACACTTTAAACCAAAGACCTTCCGTAACAACCAATGACACGAAGATCTTAATCATACAAAGTTATGCAACTTAGTGTTTAACAAGCCATACAACCTCATACATGAGAGGCCAAATAATTGACTCAAATATCAAGAGCAAAAACTAATTAAGTTGAAAGAAATACACCTAGGTTGTTTTAGTCCAAATACCAAAGAAAAACTAGGTGTCGATAGCTTTCTCCAATCTCTCCTTATTACCACTTTCGACCTTGGATGAAGAGCCAAAAGTCTAGATAAAGCCAAAGGGGTCCAACAATCACTCCTTACCAAATTGTGGGCTCATCAACACAACTTAGTGACCAAGCCCTTGGCATGCAGCCTCTCCCCAATGAACCCAGTGAACCCACATACCACTAGCTACCAGAATGGCCTCGAGGTCATCTCTGACATAGAAGCAATCCAAATCCATGATCTGATCCAAGACCCGACTCGCTTATTCATGTGCAGCTTAAACACATTGCTTGACACCAGCACCCATATCGTGTCTCAAAAACTAGCTCATGCGTGAGGGAATGTCATCGCCAGCGATAGAGTAAAGGGGAGGATGGAAGAGAGGACATCCATGCTTCCGTAGACAGTAGCGAACATAGGCATAGTTCGTTGCTCGAGCACCATCTGGTTAGAGCCCCTCTAAACAATTGTGTTGGCTAATGCGGTGGAAGCAAGCGTTCAACGCAAAAAGCAAGGAAAGATCTACAGGTGGAAGCAATGAAGATGAGGAGGAGGGTGAGAACCATGTAGCTCCGTGGTCATCGACGCTGCCATCATCGCTATCTGGTATGGCGCCAAACCGAAGCAGCAATGAGGAGTTATCCTTTAGAGTTTTAGTACACATGAAGCGCAATTTGAGGCTCAAATGAGAGTCTCCATGAAACGTAAGCCTGAGGATGGGGATACTCCTCATCATCTTCAAGAAGAGAAAGGGTGCTCGATGTGTCAGGCAAAAAATGAATGAGTTGACGATGAAGTGACCTCCTCCTCCATTGTAGTCTAGTTGGTTAGGATATGGAACTAAGAATAGTAGCTGTAAACACTGCCAGAATGCAAAAAACGATAGGGTTTTTGCACATTTTAGAGGAATCGCTGGTGCGAAATTTGCTTCATGACACCATGCTAACAACTTAACTTGCCATCAAGTACTCGAAGTCGCCAAAGACTCTAGCCAACAACAACATCAAGGTCATCATCGAGCAGCTTCGCGATGTTGCGGCAAGCCCATCTGCGGCCTCAAGCTTCCCTCGATGTCTTTGCCCCATTGAATGAGAACAAAAAGTTTGGCCTGACTTCCTGGTCAACCTGGTGGTTGCGTTTCTGCACCATGCCTGAGCAACAACACTGTTGTTCTTGATTAACACATCGACCAATTCTTTAGAAAGAAAAGCCCTCTCATGGTTGTTCTTAACCAGCAATAGCAGTGAAGCACTCAACTTCATTTTATAACAAAAGACAAATGGTTTGCTGCACCTCTCCACAATCCAGTAGATTCATTAACAAGCCCCAAGCTTCAGCACAAATCAGAGCATAGCGATCAGCAGTACACCAGCAATGCTTCCGAGAGTCTACCACTACCAACAATTGCTCTTGGCGACCATGCTCACTATTAAAATGTAATAGGGTTGGGCCAATATGGTTGGGTCCTTTCTCTCCTCTCTCCTTTGTGACAGGTTTATATACTTGTTCATTTAATAAAGAGATATAGGAAATTTACCTGTTTTATTACATGGTATAAAAGTTGCAGGATGATAGATCGTTGGTTGCTACTAGCAATTGAGTGGTAGTCGCCATGGAGGATGGTGACGATGATTCGGAGAGGCATCAGATGTTGAATTTGTCATTTGTGCTCGTCCATCGAAGTTGCAGCAAAACCTAAGATCTCCTTGCAAGAGAACTCGCTCTCGAGTTCGGCGTCCGTTGCCCATCATTGCAATTCCCTTGAACTTGAAGATTCGACAATCGTGGGCTCGGAAGTAACTTTGAAGCCTTCCTACGGCCTTTCTTCCAATTGCACCAAAACTACACCTCTCATGCCCAATCCACGGATTGGAATGTGAAATTCCTTGGAGCTCCCAAAAGAGACGGCAGAAGACAAGTCGCAAGGATAAAGTCTAGTTTCGAAGAAAAGCGAGGAAAGTGTACAATTGGCTCCCCATTGATGGCCAATTCCTCTTCCTCCATTGGACCCACGATACGCCGAGATTCCTGATGTCGATCCCTAAGGAATTTCAAATGCTCCAGCTTTAGAGCCCTCAAAATCGTTGTTGTCAGAAGGCACGAATACCATTCCTCAACTACCGTTGTTGTGGCCGCCAGCATTCGAGCTCTTTCCCTCTTTGGAACAAACGCGGGATGTGGCGAAAAGCCTTTTGGGTAAAGGAAGGAGATGAGAAGGATTAGGGTTAGGGTTAAGAGAAGATTACTGCTAGGGCTTCTATTCTTCCCCGAGGGCCAGAGCTTGTCGATGATTTCCAGAGAGAAGGGTTTTCATGTGGCAGTTATAGAATGGATGGTGGTCGGTATCTGGGGATCTCTTGTAGACTTGGTGAATAAGAGAGGGTTGTGGTATGTGCGTCCCTCTTCTTAAGCTATAGATCAGATTGGATCCAATCATCCAACAAATCAAACCTGATCTGTTCCACTTGACCCATCTGCTTTGATGATATTGTTGTTGACTCCTGAACTCTCGGAGTGTGTCTCTCTCTCTCTTTGACTCTAATTCTCTGAATAATATTAGGACGAATGCTTCACTAGTTTGAGTTCAAATATAGGTTTATTTCTATTCATTATACTCCATTAATTAAAGATTAGGAAGTCGTTATTACTTTCAATTTTTAATCTATTCTCTCATATATTTGGCTTAAAATAAGTCTTCTTTAAGCCCCGACTATATATTCATGTTGTAATATATCATCATTAATATTAGATATGTATTGAGATATGATTTTATTCTTGTTTTTATTAGAGCTGATTTTTTTCTCCCTTCTTTTTAGGATAGCAATTAATAGCATTAGTCTATATATTGTAACCTTCCTGTACTACAATCAAGGGGAATAATTATTCATACATTCTGACATTCCTTCTTTCTATATGGTATAAGCCTAGGGCCAATGTTGACGTTTTCTTCCAATGTATGGTATCGCTTTACCTTATTTTTCTTCATCCCATTGGAACCTTATTGTCTCCCGGGCCAGAGTATTCAAACCTCCACATACTATGCCACCCGCCGTTTTTTTTGGCCTCACCGCCCCGCAGAACCGCTTCCTTGTTGGCGTTTTTTTGGCCACTCGAGAAAAGCCCACCCCAAACCGACCGGGCGCCCACGCGCGCGCCACGCACCGCCGCCCTCCACGCGCCGTTCACCACCGACCACGCCGTTCGCACAAGTCGCGGCGCCCCGTTCCTTTGCTCGCCTATTTTAGGAGTCCAACCGGAATGTCTCATGGGGCGGACACCCGGTCCTCCACCGTCCTCCAGAAGCGCCTCCCTGTTAGTTGGTTACGCACGAGAATCCGCATGATCTTCCGGTGTTATACTCTTCTTATCACCTCAATGGTATCTCCAGAATTATCTCCTCAATGGGCCTAGGTTATTCGCAGATCTCCACTCTCGAGACCTCGAGTCGTTGTTGGGATGATGAGCCTGGGATCACTTTGAAGGCCGATCTCCAGACAGTAGCTGACCCGTTGGGTAGGATGATGAAAGATTCTTTGATTATGACTTTGGCTATGGAACTCCTACTTGGCACCCTAGATATCGGTAAATTGTATGTTTTTACTTCACACGTGGAAATTTGGGATAGCTTGAGTGAAACCTATTCTATGAAACAAGATATTGCTTTGCGTGTTATGAATTAGAAAACACAATTTTTAATACCAAGCAAGGAATCTCTTTTTGTCTACCATTTGATTATTATGGTACTTCACAATGGTTTATGGATTGAGCTTGATCAAAACCGGACTTAAAGATGAAATGCACCGTGAGGATTCTCGCTAGTTTAACCAAGTTTATTGAGCGTGGACGGGTTTTTAAGTTTCTCTCCGGGTTGAATTACCGAGTATGATCCTATTCGGGTTGATTTTAGGTAGGACAGCTTTCAACTTCTCTAGAGGTGTTCTACACTGAGTTGGGGGGAAAGAGAGTCGTCGTCATGTTTAATCTTGTCATTAATAATTCATGTTGAAATACGGGTAATCTCAAGGATAGTTCGCTTTGGCCACAGAGCAAAGGTCCTATTGGTGGGTTATCATTTGAAAGTGCCTGGTTCATCCTTCTGCAAAGTCGTCCACCAAACGTGACGAGCGCCGTGTCCTTTTTGCAGAAGAAGTCACGGGTCACCTAAAGACACTTGTTTTAAACTCCATGGCAGAGACAAGGTTCTTCGACGCTCTGGGGGTTTAAGGGGTAATCAACAACGGCAGGTTAACCAAACAAGTATCCGAACTTGGTCTTGAAGGTGAAGAGGTATCTCGCACCACCATGCCGGGAGAGCAATTCGGCTACTTAGTAAAGCCAGGAGTTGGATCGTTGCGCGCGCTCTCTTGGATTCTACATGAGTAAGCCTTACCGGCACTTGTTGCTCTAACCATGAGTGGTAAGAATTTAAGTTCTTTTTCCTTTAATGTTTCTAGTATCAGTATCCGAGGATCTGCGGATTATTGACTCGGTGCTACCGATCATATGACCCTCATCCTCATATTTTTTTCACCGGTTACTCCCAGATGTCACTCACAGGTTGCTATCCCGTATATCACTCGTAGCATCGCATACGGTTGCTAGTGATCCCATGTCCTGTCAAGCTTCGAGGATGTGGTACTATTTCACTTCAACCTTCCACTTCCTTTACATATATGTGCTTAGCATGTCCTCATTTGTCCAATAACCTTATTTCTATTCAAAAGCTTGCAAGGATTTAAACTGCATGTACCGGTGACCTTCTTTCCCTCTCATTGTGTGTTTTAGGATCTTACCACGGGGGAGGACGATTGGGGTTGCTAAGGAACCGGGGAGGGTTATGTGTTCTACATCGGACTCATGGTAGTACCCGGTCGAGACGTGGTGTCCACCGTCCACGGTCATGTGATAAGTTCGGTATTCTGCGTCGCATCTCGAGATATGGCTTCACCCTGACGCCTTGAGTCATCTTCCCTTGGGCTTCTTGGGTCGTTATTTCCACGATTTATGTTACAAATGAGTCCGTCGAGTCTTTTCTTTGTGATGTTTGTCGGTTTGCGAAACACCATCGCACAACTTTTTCTCCAAGTAATAATAAAAAGTATTCGAACCTTTTGATCTTATTCATTCTGATAAATCCTTGTGAGGGACCTTCTCCTAATTCTAATATATCTAGTGCAAAATATGGTTTGTTTCTTTTATTGATGACACTATGACTAAGGTCACGTGGATATTTCTTATGAAAGATAAATCTGAAGTGTTTCAAATATTCTGAATTTCTATTGCATAGTTTGGTTCAAACCGCCTAGGTTTGAAAATCTATAAAAAGGTTACGATTCGATAATGGCAAGGAATATGTGAATCAACATTTCACAAAATTCCATAAAGAACATGGTGTGTTACATGAGTTAACTTGTGTTGATTACCCCCCAACAAAATGGGGTTCAGAGAAAAGGAAGAACCGTCATCTCCTAGAAATTGTATGAGCTCTTCTATTCCGAAATGTCTCCGTCATTCTAAGTCTTACTTGGGGGAAGCTATGTACTCACGCATACCTTGATAAACCGATTGCCCTCCGTGTCTTGGATGGTCTTAGTCCCGTGCAACTCATGACTTCCTTCTTCCTTCCTCGTTCCTACCATGAAGAATCTCCCGTGTCGTGTCTTTGGTTGCCCACATTGCCTTTGTTCATATCCATAGTTAATATCGTGGTGTTGGATCCTAGAGGCTACGTCAAATGTATCTTCACTGGGTATGCACCCAGTGCATCGACAAAAGGGGTACAAATATTATCATCCTCAAAGTCGCCGTGGTCTACATGTCTCCATGGATGTCACTTTTCATATGAATCCAAGTCTTTTCACCTTAAGTCCCTCGCCTTAGGTGAGAGTGGTCAAGAAGTTTTGTGGTCTCTTGAGAGTCATCTTTGTTCCTCTTCAGAGTTGAATCTATTGAGGTCATCAATCCTTCTCGATAAAGGATGTGGCATCATCTTCAGTAATTCGTAGAGATCTAAAGAATCGAATATCTGTTCCTATAGATCGATACAAGGCAGTGTATTATCGGAAAAAACCAACTGGTCCAATAAACGTTCTTGATCGTCCGAACCGAGAGGTAAGCATTCACACGATTACGAGCCTTTGAATAGTTTTTTCACATGATATTTGTGAACCTAACCACGATGACTTGCACAATAGCCTTAAGAAAAGCCGTAAGAACTTGTGCAAAATACCACATTACCATTCTCGGTTTGTGTCCACTAAAATCCTATCAAGACAAAGATCGGAGTTTTATTTCAGCAATTGATTCTACTGTAGTCCCCACTTCAAAGCAAGAAGCATTAATGAATAAGAATTGGGTTCAAGCCATGCATGAAGAAATGAGGTGCTTTAAACAAAGAATGAGACTCCCAGGAAATTGTTAATAGAAAGACAAAAGGATAAGTGGGTGCAGATGGATTTACATAAAGAAATATCGGCCATACGAATGGTACCTTCAGACCGGCACAAAGTAAGGTCAAGTTGCAAAAGGGTACACTCGGACATATGGGATTGATTATGAGGAAACATTTGCCCATTAGCAAAGATGAACACAGTTAGAAAGTCATTCTCTCCTTGGCAAAGACACTTTGGATGGGACTTGCACATCAATTTGATGTTAAAAATATGCTTTTCTCCATGGGAATTTGCAAGATGAAGTATATATGGACATCCCATGGATATGGACCTCCACTAGGTGGAGGAATATGGTATGCAAGTTAAGGAGAAGGCCTTATATGGACTTGAAGCGGTCTCCTCGTGCTTGGTTTGGGAGGTTCACCAATGCTATGGTGTCCTTAGGTTATAGGCATGAGCAGGGAGATCATACCCTCTTTATAAAACATTCCAAAGAGAGGCAAGCTTACACTTCTTCTAGTTTATGTTGATTCAGGTATTTGAAGAACACTCCTAGATATGATCTTCTTTACAAGAATAATACACCCATTGGGATTGATGTTTATAGAGACGCAGATTGGGTTGGCTCAAAAGAAGATAGAAAATCAACTTCAGGATATGTTTCGTTGGTTGGTGGTAATATAGTATCCTAGAAAAGTGAAACAAATTATAGTAGCTAGATCAACAACTTAAGGAGAATATAGAGAAATGGCCTCGGGTATTTGTGAAGGAAAATGGTTGAAATTCGTTCTTATAGAGATAGGATTTCCAATTACAACATCCATTCCTTTATGGTGTGACAGTAAGACAGCGATAAAAATTGCTTCTAATTCAGTTTATCATGAACGGACCAAGCACATCGAAATAGACTGTCACTTCATAAGAGACTGTATGTGTTCTAATGAATTCAAGTTAAAACACGTGAGATCAGAAGATCAATCCGCAAATATGTTAACAAAAACCATCAACAAAAATGCTATGAAAGAAGTGTGTAGCAAGTTGGGTATAATTACAATCTTCACACCCAACTTAAGGGGGAGTGTTAAGAAATAGAAGATGCAAGATGCAGAAACTAGTTGTAAACGTGTCCATTATTAGCTTCTTAGTTAGGGGTTTTTATTTAATAACACAAAAAAACAACAAATACAAAGGAAAAAATAAAGAAAAACACTAAAAATATACCAAAATCCAACTTAGGAGGCTTGCACGGACACCGTAGAGCACGTTTTTGGAGCCTTTAACACCAAGGAGGCCAAGAACCACGCTAGGGGAGCTTTGAACAAACCAAGGAAACTCGCAAAAATATGGGTTTCCGTTCGGTCAGGGACCCTTTATAAGGAGTGATATAAGGGCCCCTGGCCGATACGGGTGATACGAAGCGATATTCTTTGTTCTACGATACACTATGGTGTATCATATCGTGTACTTATCGCATCGTATCGTACAATACGGTGTGATACGGATAACACTAGCTTTTAAAGGTATATTTAAATTGCTTTTCATTAATGGCAATTGTGTAATATAGAATAAAGTAGGTTGTTATAAAAGGAGAAACCCTACCAGGACTGAATGTAATATGTTCATCAAGAAAGAGAGGTGGCGGCTCAAGAAGAAACGTCTTCTACTCCAAACTGCAAAATTATGAATGTTTGATTCATGCCCATTTCATGTTAAAAATGAACATCTATCGTCTTCTTAGAGACTGCGCCCTACAATCGAGAAAGGCTGGTTTGAATCAATGGCAGGAGAACTCCTTGTTGTAAGCTCCATTTCTTCACTTGGAGAAAGTTATCACAAATAGCGTTCTTTGGCATTCAAATTCAAGTCCATCCAAGTGTGTTCCAACTTGGTTATATGCAATATTGATTGTGTCAATTGTTTGTTGTCATGTTTATAAGAAAAATGTGTTGCAACATTTGAATTATTTCAAACTTGACTATTTGATTAGATCAAAAATCTATTTGTTGAAAAACAATAAGTTGCATCTTACTGCATAATTAAGATACATGTTGTTGGCCTCTTATTGAAAACCTTTGTGATTAAGGTGTTTCATGTTGTTGGCCTTTTGTTGGAAATCAATTCATGTTTGAAGATACACTTATTTTTATTTGCGAATTAAAGCTTGATTGTTGAATGAATTGAAAAATGTTTGTTGATAATAAGTTGCATCTACTTGTATGACTAAGATCCATGTTATTGGCCTTTTGTTGAAGACTTTTATGATTAAGGTGCTTCATGTTGGTGGCCTTTTGTTGAAAATTAATTGATATTTAAAGATGCACTTATTGTTATTAGAAGTTTTGTGATCTTGATAACTTTAAGGTTGTTTTTCATGAGATTATGATCTTCATTTATGGGTCTTTTATTGGAGATATTTGTGATTAAAATGCTCCATGTTATTGGCCTTTTGGTTGGAGAGCAATCAATATTGAAAAAGCACTTATAGTTATATTGATTAGTTTGTATTTGATAAATTGTTTTAAGAAACCTTCTGAGACTTTTTGAAAAACATGAAGTTGATCCCGTTGACTTAGTTTGATCATTTAATAGATTGTCTTATTTTTGGAACCATAGAAACAATTTTGAGTTTAAAGGATATTTAAGGGCCTTGGGAATTGTATGTATGAAGATTTTGAGTTTTGCCTTAAAAAACTTGTTTTGGTTTGAGTTTGTCCTTAAAACTCGAGTTTGAGCTTAGCCTTAAAGCTTATTTGACTTAGCGGGTTTTTAGCTCAACCTTAAAAAGCTTGTTTGACTTAAAGGTTTTGAGTTTTACCTTAAAAAACTTGTTTAAGTTTAAGTTTGTCCTTAAAATTCGAGTTTTAAACTTAACATTAAAAAACTTGTTTGACTTAACAGCTTGAGCTTTGCCTTAAAAAGCTGATTTTATATAACAAGGTCCCCTTATAATATCATAAGTTTGTGGTGATTTATGAATCTATTTGTTATAATAGACAATACTATTTGGATGATATCAATGTTTTCTATTAAATGACTCTTGAATTAGAGCAAATCAACTTCAAGAACTTATTTGACTCGTTTTTGGTTTATTAGATATCATAAATTGTCTTGTTAGTTTTAGAAATTGAGCGAATGTATGGATTGATACTTCATTTGTCTTCATAAAGGATGAAAAACAAATTGATACTTTTGTTGTGAGAAGATATTTCGAATAATGTTGTATCCTCTCATATTCACGTTTTTGTTGTTAGACAAACTTTTGGGATGCACACCGTAAGTTTGAAGAGAGGTGTTAAAATGTAATAGGGTTGGTCCAACTGGACCCATAAGTTTGTGTTTGAAATCAGGTCCCAACGGGCCAAGATCACTTGGCACAAGGGCCACCAGGGGACCCAATGGCTAGTAAAATAGTCGTTGCCTTCACCAACCAAACACAACTGCTTGCTTTCTCTCTTCTCTCTATAAATATTCTTCATATACTCAATAAATTATGAAACCCTTTGTGGCTGCTTTGTATATTTGTTCATTCAATAAAGAGATACAGGAAACTGACCTATTTTATTACAATCGCCAGGGGCGGACCCACGTTTGGGCGAGGTGAGGCATGCACCTCACCTCAAATCCTCAAAATGTAGAGCGGCTAATTTAAGAAAAAAACTAAACTTCGCCTCACCTAAAATTTTGAAAAACAAAGGTGGCAGAATACAAATTCTTGAAGTTAAGTTATTAAATTTTAAAATTTTAAAACTTAATCAGATTTGGATCCTTATAAATAAGAACCCGATCCAACAAATAAATTAAAACCCAAAAAAAATTAGTGTTTACAATTCTGGTTTCTACTCTTTACCGCCTCTCACATCCTGAGCACCAATCCCCCAACTTCTTCCACTATCAGTATTCAGTAGGCATCCTTCAACCAAGGCTAGTCCCCATCATCAGCCCACCGGCCACTGCCTTTCCTTGCACCATACATTCACTCATGCCACACTGATACCGTGAATCTAGTAAACCGAAGCCCTCAAGCCTATTTTAGAAGCTAAAATAAGAGCTACCTTTTATCCCAAATTCGAGAACGACAAATATGACCAAGAGGTATTCTATCAAAGAGCAAATCACCTTCATGAACCTTAATAATTAAAAAAGAATTTTCCAACTTCTTTTTGTCGGTATTTTGTCACATTCATCAGACAAGATAATCGGATGTTTATGGAGCACACAGTTTTGCAATCTATACAATTTTCTTGGTTTAGTTAAAAAAGTTCGGAGACTATTGCACATTTGCACTTGTGCAGGTGACCCTCAAACATTTTGGCTTTTCATGTATGTTGGTCATGATTTCTTTGAAGGTCAAGCTTATGCCAAGAACAGCTACGGGAATGTGTATGATGAATTCCCATGTTCCATGAGTGTTGTTATTTTCTAAACTTTTTTTTATAATTGTCATGATGAACGATACTTGGTATTGTTTCTTATAAGTTGTTAAATAACCTCAGTGGAAGCATTAATTTTGTGCCAGATATACTATTGTTTGTACTCTTAGTTTTGGATTATTCTTTATAGTTTTGTTTATGCATGTTCATTGGTTCAATGTTTTTTTCATTTATCCTCTTTTTAGCACAGTTTCATTGCAAAGGAGTTTTTGTGTTATTGTATATCTTACATAAAACTCCACCCATGTAAGGGATCACCTTTGCAAGGCCGGTCCCAAGCCCGGATAAAGGAGGAGGGTTGCATTAGGCTTCCGACAGCCAACGTAAAACTTTGTCGGACTTATCTACCATGGATTCTACAAATTATGATCGGGCTTTATGAAAACAAAGAATCCATGTGGCCAACCCCATCTAGTATGGGAAAAGGCTTAATTGTTGTTGTATATCTTGCATAACTATTAAAATGTTATTTTTCTTAAAATGAGGTTTCCTTCTTTATTCAAAAGAAAACTAATAAGTTATTAATCTGAATTTAGTATGGGAAAAGGCTTAGTTGTTGTTGTTGTTTGTATTAATCTGAATTTTATGTCATGATTCTCTCTGTTAAAGTTATTTATATTTCATTTCATGTTGATGTTAAGAGTTAAGCTGTTGACATTATCAACAAACTTTAAAAGTATCAATAGTATCATAACATTTTAAATAATACTATAAGTGCTTATGTTACAAAATAAATTAATCAAGCACATGAAGATTATCATAACATTTTATAGAGCAGCAATTAAGCCTGCCATGTTTTATGGTTCTGAGTGTTGGGCAGTTAATCAGCACCATGTACAAAAGATGTCTATGACAGAAATGAAGATGTTGAGACGGATGAATGGTCATACAAGAAAAGACCGTATACTTAATGAGGTTATTAGAAACAAATTAGGAGTGGCACCAATAGAGGATAAAATGAGAGAATATCATTTAAGATGGTTTGGACATATAGAAAGAAGATCAAAATAAGAACTTATAAGAAGGTATGAAAACTAAATTTGGAAAGTATTAAAAGGGTAGAGGACGACCACAAAAGTGTTGGAAAGAAACAATAAAGAATGATCTAGCTTATTGTGAGTTAACTGCTAACATGGCACGTGATAGGGATCTGTGGAAACAAAGAATCCATGTAGCCGGCCCTGTCTAGTATGGGAAAAGGCTTAGCTACTGTTGTTGTATTTAAAATAATATTATTAATAAGTAAATAAGCAATTATAACTCATTAAATTGGGTCTCACCCTAAAAAAAATCCTGAGTCCACCAATGGTGCTTGCTCTAATACCATGTAATAAATGCATACGCAAGTATGTTGAAATGATTTTCTTGTAGTAACCTCTCGTATACAGGAGAGAGAGACCATTAAATAGGAGGAGGCATCAGCGACAAGGCTCTCCTAATGGCTAGATTTCTAGTGGTTGGAAGGTACCGAACGGCTAGAATTCTAGCCGTGGGACCCCTTGTTTTTGGGTCCCCTTCAACAACACATAAACTAAAAGAAATTAAAAACAAAAGAGAAAAGGAAAAAGTGTGCAGATGCATGCGCAAATACACGTGCGCAATATGCATAAAGTACATTTTTAACATCTGTGTGTGTGACATCTGCAAATAAAAAGATGAGCAATCTCCATGTCCTACTGGCCAAGAATATCTTCTCTAGCTTAGCCAGTTGATTGAGGAAATTTCATAGTGAAAAATAAGAATAAGAACAAAGAAATACCTCCATTCTTGGTCTTTTTATCCTAGAGGTTGCAGTTGACTCCAATTCAGATGATTCAACACCAAGCTGAAGAATGCTATTGTTCACACTTCCAGTGGATGCTGCTGCGTTCAATGGCATTGTACTTGTGCTTCTTTTCATCTTCCTTGTCACAGCATTTGAATCTTGTGCATTCAAATTTCTTGCTTGTAAATGGCATCTGGTTGTAGCCACTAAATCCTCCCCAACCGCTGTTCTAGAACCATTTCCAGGTGCTGATCCTGCCATCCGATCAATCAAGTTCACAACAGAACTTATATCACTAACTGATGATGTGAAAGCTTTGGATGACACGGATGTTACCTGAAAAATAAATAGCATTTAGCATAAATTCTAGAAACTTGCTCATTGAGTATACAGGAAACATGTCAACGACGCATCATAAAAGCAAACTAGGGATAAACATCTGATGTACAAGGAGGTTAGACATACCAATTAGTTATAAGATGCAAATGATTCAGTAGAAAAGAATCAACCCCAGAATGAAACCACAAACTGCAAAAGGAAAGGCTTCCACGGGCACTTCCATAGCTGGTTTAGGTAGGTAAAGTACATAACCAAGATAATTTAAGAAAGAAAAAGGCTTCTGCGGGCTTATTGCCATGCAATATCCTAAATGGAAGAAGAAATAATGCCACGCTGTTTTCGTGATGACCGTTACATGCATTCCTTTAGCAACTATGAATATGGCCTAGGAACAGATTCAGATTGAGGCTTAGGCTTAGACTAAGAGGATCAAGTACACAACATAAATATCAGTGTGCATGAAGGGCTGAATGTCATTACTAGGTAGGCAACTTGAAAAAGGAACATTATAAATATTGGGGTTCACTAAACCCTATTTTCATTACCAACTCTTTGATAATTTGATTCGTTTAAGAAAAAGACTCATGTACAACTTCTTAATGGAAAAGAACACAGGCTTCCACAGGCACATATTCTCCACTCAATCAAAGATGATTGCCAGTTGAAGGTACTATGGCAGAATTTATAGGCTAAAACTGTCACGCCCTTGATAAGCATGAGATTTTCAGCACAAGCATGCATGAGAAGAATGTTGCATTAACACCAAAATTTTTGCTAGAGGGAAGACACTCAGAAAGTTCATCAAATCAAATCCTATAGTTGAGTTTGAAATTGAAGAATAAAAATATCAACCGCTACGCTTACTGCTTTAATCAGCCGATCCAAAGGCCTCTCAGTTGTGCTTGTCTTGCCACTTGAACCTAATGCTGTTGCATGGCCACCCTGATTTCCATCCTGAGTAGTAAACTCTGCAAGCAAAGGTGATGCTGAAATTCCAGGCGTACCAATTGCAAGTGATTGCGCTTGACCTAACAGAACAGTTGATTGTTGGTTCACAAGAGGTGAGGCTCCAGGCCTTTCAGAGTCACCAGGTAAAGGTGATGGTGCAATAGAAGTGGAGGGGGAAGGAACAACAAAAGGTGAGTTTGCTGCTTGTAGGGGCGTTCCAACTTTTGGGAGAGATGTCGCAGAAAGTAGCCTTTGTTGATCCACCTGTGGTGAAGAATGCTGGGAAATTTGAGGAGATGTGGCATGGGTTAATTGAGGAGAAGAAACAGAGGAGGAGGCAGTTTTAAGTTGCTGATATGCTGAACGTTGACCAATCGCATGATGCTGCTGAAGCAGCCCAGGTTTAAGGGTCACACCAGGTTTCATCTTGAGCTCATTGACATCATTCAGCTGTTGAAGCTGCGTCAATTGGTGAGTCTGAAGTTGAGTAGAATTTTGTTGCTTTTGATGCATTTGTAATTGTTGTTGCTGGAATTGCTGTGGCAGCTGTGACTGTGGAACCATCTGCTGCTTATGTTGTTGCTGCATCATAATTTGCCGCTGTTGCAACTGTTTGAGCTGCTGCTGGTGCTGCAGCATATTAGAGTTTGTATGAAGTGTACCAGTACTTGGTTGAGGCAAGGTACTTATATTACTTTGTGTCAAGGAGCTTAAACTAGTTTGCTGGTTCGTATTAAGAGTGTTTTGAGGCAAAGATCCTGTGACACCCTGCGAAAGAGAATTTATTGCACCTTGCTGCAAAGAACCTAAACTACTTATTGGATCCAAATGAGATCCGGGCTGCAATACATTCCGCAGGTTTTGCTGGGAAGGTTGAACTCCTATATGTTGTCCTAAAGACATACCCCCATGCTGCATGGTTGTCACAGCGCTTGGCTGCATTGAGGTTACTGTGTTCTGTATATTCATCGATTGCAATTGGTTCCCATGACTGTCATGCTGTTGTAGCTGGGGAATTGGATGCTGTGATTGCTGCTGCTGCTGCTGCGCATGCTGCAAGGAAAGTGACTGACCGCCAGATTGTGGTGGGAGTTGTTGCTGTCCTTGCTGACTTGGAGCAACAAATTTCCTGTTCTTAAATAAATTAAGAAAGTGAAGGATCTGCTTCTCAAGCAAGCCTATCTTATCTTTGAAACTTGGTGAAATGCTGTTTCTAGGAACAGCCAAATAAGTTAGAGTACTTTTAAGTGCATTTCTGTAATTTTTCAGCTTCTCAAATTGTTCTGACTGGATCGGAGTCTGGACAAGAGCATCTTGCTGCAGACATCCACAAAATGATCAGCCACCAAAAGAAAACAGATGTCTGATCAAACCAAGGGAAGACAATAATCCCAGAATATATAAATAAAGGCAAACCTGTTGGCATTTTACTGTAAGCTTTTGATATAGATCACTAAGTTCATTAAAGTACATATCCTTCAAAGCTTTTATCTGCACAATGAAATAATCAAAGATTCAAAACCCTCATGACAACTATGAAGTCAAAAGTTCCCAACACAACTAAGTAATAGATTAATACTCTATAGAGGATCTATAAATGAGACCAAGACTTTTACAATGAAGCTATCAGCTGATCAAGACCCTATGTAAGGACCAATTATAACCGATCCTATCACAAGGTGCAGGGAATAAAATTTCAAAATGTAATATAATTCTTTTGTCTTTACGGCTAACAAACACTTAATGTCTATGTCTATCTATGCATAGTCCTTCCCATAAACCTCTTGATTTTTTACTAGGATCTCAGTAGTTCATTCTTCTTTACTTCACTGACTAACATGACTATGATCATTCATGTTTATGCATTATGATAGATCTACTGAAGAAGAAAACATGACATAAAAGAGGCAAAATAGACAATGATAACAGTGACACGTCAGGAACTTGCATAATTAAAACATGCAACACTCCCTATAGTGCAGATCACGTATGGGTTCATGCATTTCCATTACAGTCACACGGGGAGACTGGAAAGAATAGACTCTTCAAATAAAAGGATAGGATAAATAGGATACTAAACCAGGAGAACAGGAGTAATATAAACTGAATTACAGGGAATCATCACAGATATGTCAACACATATGTACAATTAATGCATAAACGCCACCATATCAAAGAATAATCTGCAAATGAAAATTAGTGCAGTACCTTCTGAAATGCCTCCTCTTGCCAATCGACTGTACCTGAATGTGTTGTCTGAGCTGTTGAGTCTATTGAAGCTACATAAAACCAGGGATGTGTCAAACATCCACTAAAATAGTACATTAATGAAAACAGTGAACTTTGAATCTGTATTAATCAGCGTAGAAAAGGAAAAAGACAATTCCTACTATTAAAGAATTAAGTTTTAATTATATACCAAAAATGAAGTGCATAACCTGACAAATGGTTGCACATTTTGGGTATTACTTTCAGTACAAACTTATCCTGTAAGCATTTTAACTTGCAAATACATGCTAATTTACATTGTTGAGCTAGAAAAGACTAAGACGCACTACAAAATCCAGCAATCACTGCATGTAATTGATTTTAAAATAATAGGCACATGCAAGTCGGGTATTTACATTCAGACAGACTAGATAGCTCTCTCTCGCTCTCTCAAGTCATGGCACATGCACCGTTTCAATGTTGTGTCTGTCATAAGCAACTCTGTACTTAGGCAGATGTCTGCATGGCATAGCTGCAATCTTAGAGACATGGTACATGTAACGTTTCGATGTTGTGTCTCTCATAAGTGACTCTTCACCTAGAACAGATGTCTGCGCGACATAGCTGCAATCTTAGAGACATTGTCTCAATAATTAATGAATTGCCCTCCAAGACAAACTCAGAGAATGCACAAGTGAGATGACAAATTGACAATGAAAAGCTTTGTAAAACAACTTACATGAAGCAGCATCTGCTAGTCCTCTTTGTGGCTGAAAAAGTGGATTTTGCTGTTCAACTGCACCCTGTTGCTGCATTAGTCCACCTGATGATTGAATTCTTTGATGAAGCTCCCTTTGTAAGGAACTTGATTGTTGCTGCATCGTAATTTGCTGTTGCGCTTGTGCGGGCTGAGACTGAAGTTGGGTCATCAATTGCTGTGGTGCCTGTGACTGGGGTTGCATAGCCTGCTGCTGCAACAACACGGAGGATGTCTGCAGAGGAGAAGATTTGGCCTGTTGAAGAATTTGATGAATTGAATGTGAATGCTGCTGCACGTTAGAAATGTTAGATTGTGGCCCCAGTAATTGCTGTTGCGACTGCATCCCCGAAATATTACCCTGTTGACTCAACTGTTGTGGCTGCTGATGCATATGTTGCATGTTACTTTGTTGTCCAAGCAACTGTTGTTGTTGTTGCTGCTGCTGCATGTTTGGAAGGTTCTGCTGGCCGAACATCCTCTGCTGTTGTTGCTGAAGTTGGGTCTGCTGTTGCAGCTGCATATCTGATACTGTTGCCTGACTGATTTGAGATGGCTGTTGGTGAATAACAGATGGCTGTGGCTGCATGCTAGATTGTTGAGGTTGCTGTTGTCTGAGGACTGACTGCTGATGTTGCTGAATGACTGACGGAACAGATTGTTGTGAGGGTGCCTGTTGACTGTGTTGGATGCTAGAGGGTTGTGCTGTCTGTATTCCAGAAGCCTGTGATTGTTGAAGGGCTGGCTGACCAGGCTGTTGAGATGCCTGCATCAGCGATTGTTGTGTTGCTTGCAACTGATTTGGCTTCAATTGCTGCTGTGTCATGTGTGATGGGTGCAAGAGAGATTGCTGAATATTTCCCTGATGTTGCATTTTCTGCTTTAAGAGCTGTTGCTGCAGTTGCTGTTGGTAAAGAATCTGCTGCTGATTTTGTGGCTGTTGCCGATTTTGTTGAGCCACAACCTGCTGCGGAAGCTGCCTTGCTTGGGTTTGCCTTTGAGAATTTGAGAACATATTCTGCGGAACGCATTGCCCAAAAGCATTATTTAAAGAGTTCTGAGAAATACCAGACATACTAGTCTGGCTCGCACCACTGGATAAGCCGGTCTGTGTTATTCCTGACATGGAAGATAATGCAGGTGTCAAACTTGACGCACTTCGTACAGGGCTAGATGTGATTGGATTTTGTATGTTCTGGCTCAAAATCTGCTGCCGTCCATGAGATGGATTAACTGAAGGAATGGATAAAGGTTGCCCTTGATTTGCTGCCTGCTGCATGGTTTGTAGTGCTAATCAAAGAGAACACAACAGGAGTAGCTTAACACATGTATATGTGCATATACAGAATGCCTACGCTAAAAAACACTTTTAGATTTTGAAGCATACTTTTCTTCTTAAGAAAAAACATGTGTTATGCAAAAAGCTACCCAAGAGAGCAGGTACCTTGATCTGGTGGATTTTGACTTCCACCAGCAGAGTTCGACAGCAATGAATTTGTATTGGTAGACTTTGATTCCATAGTGAGCATTTTAAGTGATATTTTCCTCAGATAATCAGGCTGAAGAAACAATAATACATATATGAATAAGAACGCCACAAAGACCCAATGAGTTCAACCATTTTAAAATATCATAAGCTATTTAAATTTTAATCCACATTACTGAAGCTGTTTTCCTCCGTGACTTCAGTTTGAGATGCGCATGTCTACAAAGTGAAACCAAATATCAAGCTCACTAAAAAATGGGTTTATACAAAGGCCACAGCGCACCACAACAACCTAAATTGGGACCCTTACATGCCGAATCATAGATAGGCAGGTAGTAACCAACTAGCAACTATGGTAGAGAGGGCTGCATTTGTAATTCAATCTTTGCGAAATCCAAGGCCTTTATCTCTTTCTTTAGAAAGGCCCGAAGGAAAATTAGAAATACAGGAGACACAATAGGGACCCAAAACTGAAGCCAATAGTACTGTCAGTTTTACATATCCGATCATTCAACTATCAAAGGACCATCCTTGGCGAAAGAAGAGTGATTTCAAAAAATAAGTTTCCAAACTGAAGTTCTACACAACTCCTCCATGACAAAACTTCAGAAAGCCAAAGATGCATACATACATACATATATATATATATATATATATATATATATATATATATATATATATATATATATATTCATGCCATTTTCCATGTAGATCTAAAATGGCATGAGGTCATCAGACATGAAATGAAGATGCAGATTAACTTAGAGAGAACCCACTGCCTAAGAAATTCAATAGACTACAGAAGCACACAGTACCAGTACAAGCACCTAATGCGCTTCTGATTGAACTGGATGGAGCTTGTAAAAGATTACTGAAGACACAAGGGAATGTGATGTTGTCTACCTTCAAATATAAAGTTCTATGGGAAATGAAGATAAACTCGATAGTGCACAAATACAATATCTAAAAGGTAAAACTACACCTACGTCTGCAAATGACAGAGGCATGATTGCAGGATGCCAGCAAATAATCAGTGTACCAGAGGTTATGCCTGCTTCCTTTCTGTCAATTAAAAATTCCCAGGAAAGAGTTATGGAAGAGATATAGCACACTCAGTTGACTACGTGATGCTTATCAGATCCTTGACATGTTATTGTCCAAACATTAGCTTCAAGAGGAAAAGAAGTTGTTGAAGCAAGGACTAAATCAGGAAGTATTTTGTGACTTGTAACTGAAAGCAGCGCTTTCATTTTATAAGGAACTGGGAAGAAGGAACCAAAAATTATCTAGGAAGCTGAACGTAAGAAGCAAGATCACAATAGAATATGGATTGCTAAGGGAATTTGAAATCTCATACAAGAGAATAACACGGTAAATATCAGGAAATCAGAATTCTGATAACCAGAAATTGAGAGAGAATTGGGGTTTCAACTGTTAGAGGCTAGAGACCTTATTTGGATCCTCTTCCTATTGATTCATTAGGAGCCATAAGGCAGACTTTCTTTAGTAAAGGGATAGATTAGTCTTTTTGTTTATTTCTGTTATTTTTAATAACCCTAGTCTTATCGTGTAAGTAAGATTAAGGAGAGAAAAGAGAGAACCTCTGAGGAGGGTGGCAGCCAAGCCAGCTCCCTTTCTTCATTCTTCTTCTTCGATGTATCTTCTCATTTATTAAATGAAGATTTGTATGAAAAATCAACATGGTATCAGAGTCTAATCAGCGTGATTAAGGAAGATTCGTAGACACGCTGCAGCGGTAGACGCGTGGTAATGAAGTTTGAAGCAGTCGCGCAGTCTAACGGCAGTTTGTAGAGCCAACATCCATAGTAGGAAAGATTAGTGATTGGTACGAAAAAGAAAAGAAAAAGAAAGAAAAACATATAGCAGCCTATGGTGAGGGAGCGATTATGGTAGGAAAAGGGAAGACGTGGAATATGAAGAAATTTCCAATACAAAAAAATGAGAAGGTTTTTAGATAACAAATATAAAACTGGGTGGCAGAAATTATTTACAATGAGTAAGATCGATAGAACCTGCAATTATGACTAGACGGTGATGAGAATATCTAACAGGTGAAGTTCCTACACCCAGTGTTAATGACCCTATTTACTTAAGGTAGCGTAGAGAAAATGATCTAGTAAGTGCATGGCTAATCTAATTTATGACCCCTACGATTAGGAGCACATTTATGTTTCTGGAATCAGCCTATGAAATATGGATACAAGTTCATTATGCATATATCTAAAAGAAAAATATTGCAAAGAAGTATAAACTTATAGAAAAGATTCAGAAATACAGAGGCCTTTGGGAGGAGCTGCAATTCTTCTCCAAGACAAAATATCAAACATTCTGTAAACACCCCAAAATAAAAAATTTGGATAATGGCAAAGACAGGCACTAAAGAGAAAAATGAGGAGTTTAAAGAACGGAAGATCTTCGATTTATTATGGGACATTTCATCTAAGCATGATGATGTAAAGAACAATATTTTGAGTAGGAAAAGGAGGAACATAGGAAGAATTTGGAAAAGGAAGGGAAACCAAGTAAAAAATATATAGCATTTATACGTAGAAATCCTACGCCTGGATATAGAGGTAGAGGTGGATCTAGTAGGAGAGTTAGAGATAGATCTAAGCTTACACCAGATGAGAAGGATAAACTGAAATATACCCATTGTGGCAAATCACAACATACCAAAGACACTTAATGATCAGAATGAAAAGATATCACTAGAAGTAAGATTAGGCTCACTAGCAGAGATGAAAAACAAGTTGGAGGAACTTAAACTCAACTACCATATTCACGGGCAGCTTCCTCCTCTACAGCTGCAAAGTCTCAAGCAACTATAACCTACCCGTTCTCCTTTATGGCGTTAAGTAATGTGTCTTCCTCTAGCTCAAGTGTTAGAGTAATTGATTCAAGTGTTACAGATCATATGATAGGATCAGAGTATTTTCACGATTATCAGATAATTCCAAGAACAAACGAAATCAAATTAGCTTATGGGTCACATACTCTCATAGTGGGAAAAGGGAGTATCATTACGTCTTTTGAAATACTCCATAATGTGTTACATGTTCTTAATCTTTCAATTAATTTGTTCTCTATACATGCTCTAGTTAGAGATTTAAATTATAAAGTGACCTTCGACTCTATCCATTCTGTATGAAGACGGAAAGGATCATTGGTCAAGGTAGCATGAAGAGATGATTCAACTTCTATGAGAAGACCAAAGAGACAAAAAAGCAATCAACGTTCATGGCAGCCAATCAAAAGGAGAAAGTGGTTTTATGGCATCATAGACTGGGGCATTTGCCACTTTAAAAAATAAAAATTGTGCTACTTTAGTTAGCTAGTAGTTTTGATTTTATTTTGTGGTGTGATACTTATCAGAAAGCTAAGCATCATCGTGTGCCTTTTCCTATGAAAGAAACCATAACTTCTAAGCTCAAATATTCTTTCTGTTGTCTAGGATCCATGCTCTACTCCTTCCTTACATGGTTATAAATACTTTGTTTCATTTATTGATGGTTTCACCATATTCACCATGATTTACCTTATAAAATCCAAAGATAAGGTAAAGGATATCTTACTCGGATATTGTATATTTATCAATACTCAATTTCAACTGCCTATTAAGGTTATTCGTACTGATAATGGAGGGAATTTGGGTCACTCCTTGGATGCATTCTTATTGAAACTTAGCATCTTCCACCACACATTATGCCCAAACATCCCACAACAAAATGGTGTCTCAGAGAGGAAAAATTGTCATATATTGGAAGTTGTTAGGACCTTGTTAATAGGATATAAGGTTCTCAAGCAATATTAGGGAGAAACGATCATAACTGCCGTCTACCTTATAAACCGTATGCCTAGTATTGTACTCAAGGGAGACTCACATTTTCATTCCTTATGTCCAAATCAAAAACAATTTCATGTTCCTTTAAGAGTAATCGGGTGTACTTGTTTTGTGCATGTATACAACAATGCAAGAGATAAATTAGATGCCATAGTGGTGAAATGTATCTTTTTGGGATACAATTCTATCATAAGGGCTACACATGTTATGATCGAGTGAAGAAAAGGAGTTATTTCACCATGGATGTAACCTTTACATGTAGAAGATTATCAAATCTACATTCTAAGAGGACAATAACTGGAAGACATATTCTAAAGGAGATAGAAGGGTTATCATGCCTCATCTAAGTGCTATCCTTGATCATAATTTTCACCCTTAATCAATTCCTCAATCTTCTCACGTAACTCCTTTAATTCCTCCTTCTGATATTTCATATTATATCCCCATTGCCTTACGAAAAGGAAAACGTAGAGTAGCAAAGTATCCAATTAACAAAATGGTCTCTTATACTAACTTTTCAAAAGAATATCAGTTATTTGTGATAAATGCATAGAACGTGTTCATTCTAAAATACTTTGAAGAAGCCAAACAAGTCCCAAAATAGAAAGGCACAATAGAAGATGAAATCAATAAACCATACCTAGATACTTACGGACCTTCCACCAGGTAGGAAGACAGTGGGCTGCAAATGGGTTTATACTATAAAATTCAAGGCTGATGGAACAATCAAGAGGTCTAAAGCTAGATTGGTGGCAAAGAGATACAGTCAATCTTATGGTATTGACAATGCGGAGACATTTACTCCTATAGCGAAGATGAATAACATCAAGATCATCCTTAGTATAGTCTTTAATAAGAAATGAGAATTATGACAATTTAACATAGAAAACGTTTTTCTCCAAGGAGATCTCGGAAGAAATGTACATGGACCTACCTCCTGGGTATAATGAGAATGTGGGTTCACATAAGGTATCTAAATTGAATAAATTTATTTATGGACTGATGCAGTCACCAAAGGCCTGGTTCAAAAAATTCAATGATAGGATACTTAGCTTGGGATTCAAAAGGAGCATTAGTAATCACACTCTATTCATAAAACAAGGTGAGAAAATTATCCTATTAGCAAGTTATGTCAATGACATTATTATTCCAGGAGATGATATCGGGAGAATTTGCTTATTAAAGGAGCGGTTGCATCAGTTGTTTGATCTAAAAGATTTGGAAAAGTTATATTATTTCCTTGGCATTGAAATAATTAGACGCAATAACAACATATTTTTATGTCAAAGGAAATACATCTTGGACTTTTAGAAGAAACAAGGATGCTAGATTGCCATATTTGTATTGTTTTGATTCAAGCTTCAAAAGGGACTGCTGGGACAACTAAAGAACCATATGAAGATGCTAAGAGATATTATAAGAGACTTGTGGGTAAACTCATATATCCTACTATCACAAGACCAGATATTAGTTTCGTTGTGAGTTATGTTAGTAGATGGATGCATTCTCCCACTCGACAACACATGAATACCGTGTTTCATATAATCATATATATGAAATCTACTATCACACATGGACTCTTATACTAATTAGAATATACACCATGCTACATTGTATGTGTAGGAGGTAATGTGGTATCCTAGAAGACTATGAAACAGTCTCTAGTTAGAAGATTAAGTGCTCTCAATCATTTATAAACATTGTCATTTAATGGCTATGAAACAGTCTCTAGTTAGAAGATTAAGTGCTCTCAATCATTTATAAACATTGTCATTTAATGGCTTCTAGCAATTTTCTAACTTTGCACGTGCAAGGAGCAACTTCTTTCCTAGTCCCTGCTAGGTGATGTTTCAATCGTGAAATTCCACCACTAACCACCTTCAAACAAAACAAACATTTTATCTTCAATCTGTTTCCCTCAACTGATGTACCCCACTATCATGCCAAATCATCGGACCGAGATTGAGAGTCCCTAACATCCCTTCATGTCATCTCAATTTAACACTTCAGTCTAACAAAAAATCTAAAAATAAAAGCACTTCATAAATCCATAATTTTTACTTAACACTCAAATAGAGTGTCTTCTACACAAATACAATAAAAATCATATCCACGAATTTCATAACTTCATATTATTGTCATTAAAAAAAGAATAACACAAAAAATAATAAATACAAAGAAAAAAATTTGAAAAACTCAAAAAGTATACCTCAACGCTAGTTGGGAGCTTTACATAAACACCGTAGACCACCTTGAGAGCCTTGAACACCTTGGGAGCATTTGGAGTCATCGGAGAGCATCTTGGGAGCTTTCAACAGACGCCAGAAACCGTTCTGTCAGGGACCTTTTATAAAGTTTATGATAATTTATGAAGTGCTTTTATTTTCAAGTTTATTAAGATTTAAGAAGTAGTAAATTAAGATTAACAGAAAGAGGTGATATACAATCATCAATCTCGGTTTGATGATCCAACATAGCAGTGAGGTACCTCAATTGAGGGAAACATATTGAAAATAAAATGTAAATTTTGTGAGAAGGTAATGAGTGGTGGAGTTTCTCGATTGAAATATCACTAGGAAAGAGGTTGCTCCTTACATGGGCAAAGTTTGGAGAGTGCTAGAAGCTATGTATAGTTGAGAAGAGACAAGAAAAAGAAGATGCAAGGATGTTTTAGGAAGAAGATGTTGGACTTTATGGTGGTGGTTGTGACAATAGCATTCCTTTTGATGCTAGGATAGAGGTTGGTAGTAGTAGTTCTCGACCACTACAACAAAAACAACAACTAATCCTTTTTCCATACTAGACGGGGTTGGCTACATGGATTCTTTGTTTCCACAGATCCCTATCGTGTGCCATGTTAGCAGTTAACTCCCAATAAGCTAGATCATTCTTTATTGTTTCTTTCCAACACTTTTGTGGTCGTCCTCTACCTCTTTTAATGCTTTCCAAATTTAGTTTTTCTAACCTTCTTACAGGTTCTTCTTTTGATCTTCTTTCTATATGTCCAAACCATCTTAAACGATGTTCTCTCATTTTATCCTCTATTGGTGTCACTCCTAATTTGTTTCTAATAACCTCATTATGTATACGGTCTTTTCTTGTATGACCACTCATCCATCTCAACATCTTCATTTCTGTCACAGACATCTTTTGTACATGTTGATGATTAACTGCCCAACACTCATAACCATAAAACATGGCAGGCCTAATTGCTGCTCTATAATATTTACCTTTTAATTTTAATGGTATCTTCTTATCACAAAGAATACCTGACGCTCCTCTCCATTTTAACCAACCAGCATTAATTCTATGTGTAACATCTCCATCAATTCTTCCATCCCTTTGAAAAATTGACCCTAGGTATTTAAAACTTTCCTTTTGGGGAATGCAATGTGTGCCAATTTTGATTTCCATGTCCTCTTAGATAACCAAATGATCAAACTTACATTCGATATATTCAGTCTTTGTCCTACTAAGTCGGAGGCCTTTGCTTTCTAATGTTTCTCTCCATAGTTCCAATTTTCTATTAACTTTTTCCTTAGACTCCTCCACTAATACAATGTCATCGGCAAATAACATACACCAAGGTACTTCATCTTGAATATGTTTTGTTAACTCATCCATCACCATTATAAATAAGTATGGACTTAAAGTTGATCCTTGATGTAACCCAATATTAACTTCAAAGAAGTCTATCGTTCCTTCATGAGTCCTCACACATGTTTTTGCACCATCATACATGTCTCTTATAAGGTTAATATATGTCAATGGATTACCTCTTTTTTCCAAAGTTCTCCAAAGAACCTCCCTCGATACCTTATCATAAGCTTTTTCTAGATCAATAAATATCATGTAAAGGTCTTTCTTTTTTGCTCTAAAATGTTCCATAAGACGTCTCAAAAGGTGAATCGCTTCAATAGTAGATCTGCCTGGTATAAATCCAAATTGGTTCTCTGTTGTACTTGATACTTGTCTTAACCTACGTTCGATAATTCTTTCCCATAATTTCATAGTTTGACTCATTAACTTGATACCTTAATAATTCGCACAATTTCGAATGTCTCCCTTTTCTTATATATGGGTATAAGTGTACTTGCTCTCCATTCCTCGAGCATCTTTTGGTTTTTCCATATTTCATTAAATAGTCTTGTGAACCAAGTGATTCCTATTTCTCCTAGTATTTTCCAAACTTCTATAGGAATATTATATGGTCCTACCGATTTACCACTCTTCATATGTTTAAGAGCCTCTTTGACTTCATTCTTTTGAATACGTCGGTAGAAATTGTGGTTTATATACTTTTCTGATTTGGCTAAATCTCCTAAACTAATACTAACATCTTTATTTTCATTAAAAAGATTATAAAAATAGTTTTTCCATCTATTTCTTATATCATCATTTGCCACTAGAATTTTTTCATCCTCATCTTTTATGCATCTAACATAATTAAGATCTTTAGTTTTCTTATCTCTAGCCCTAGCTATCCTAAAAATATCTCTTTCACCCTCTTTTGAGTTGAGTTTTTTATATAAGTCATCCCAAATCTTAGCTTTGGCTTCACTAACGGCCTTTTTCGCTTCCTTCTTTGCTTTCTTATAAGCTTCTAAAGTTTCACTAGTTTTCTTACCATAATGTAACTTGTAACATGCCCTCTTTGCCTTGATTTTATTTTGTACTACTTCACTCCACCACCAGGCTTCTTTTTGTGCCGGTACACCTCCCTTAGATACCCCTAACACATCTTTCGCCACTTTCCTAATATGTATAACCATATTGTTCCACATATCACAAGGTGTGCCAACATAATTCCAAACATCTTCTTGAAGGACTTTCTGTTTAAATATATCTTCTTTCTAGCTTTTGAGGTTCCACCATTTAGTCCGAATAGCTCGATGCACTCTTTTCTTCTTTGTCCACTTTTTTATTTGTAAATCCATAACTAAAAGTCGATGTTGGGTGGTTAAGCTTTCTCCTGGAATTACCTTACAATCTTTACAACACGCTCTATCTTTTTTTCTACAGATAAAGTAATCAATTTGTGTTTGTGATAAGCCACTCTTATAAGTAATTAAATGTTCATCTCGTGTTTTGAAGATTGTATTGACTATAAAGAGATCAAATGACATAGCAAAATTTAAAATCTCCCTACCTTCCTCGTTTATATCCCCAAAACCAAAGTTTCCATGAATCCCTTGATATCCTAATGCCTCTTTATCGACATGTCCATTTAAATCTCCTCCTAAACAAATCATCTCCCTTTGTGGAATCTTTTGAAACACTTTATCTAACTGTTCCCAAAAAACTGTCTTTATACTATCTTCTAGTCCTACTTTGGGTGCGTAAGCACAAACTATATTCAAAACCTCTACTCCTAACACTAATTTCAACGTCATGATTCGGTCACCATATCGTTGTATGTCTACTACACTCTCCTTTAAATCTTTATTTATGATAATACCAACTCCGTTTTGAGCCTTTTCTTTACCTGAGTAACATAATTTAAAACATGTACCCTCTATCTCCTTTGCTTTTTCTCCAACCCATTTTGTCTCTTGTAAACATAGAATATGAATCTTTCTCCGAATCATAGTATCTACCACCTCCATTAGCTTATCCGATAATGTTCCGATATTCCAAGAACCAATACAAATCTTATTATCTAGGACTAGCTTCCTTACCCCCCGTATCCGTCCATAATCAAAATGCGGAGACCCTCTCTGAAAATTTTTCACTACATTCGGGATGCAATGTAGCGGGACTAACTTCTTTACCCACACCCGTCCATGATGTGGGAACCCTCTCTGCAATTGATTCACTACATTCGGGCGAAAATGTAGTGGCCCTTGCTTACTTCTTACTGCATTCGGGCTCTGCAGCACGTTGCTAGGCGGGGACGCCCCAAAGCAATGTTCATAATTTTTGTAATCTATGTTGTAAAAGTCCGACGAAGTTTTACGCTGACTGCCGGAAGCCTAACACAACCCTCCTCCTTTATCTGGGCTTGGGACCGGCAATGCAAGGGTGATCCCTTACATGGGCGGAGTTTAGTAGTTCTCGACCACTAACCAAAGAAAAGAGGGTTGTTAAAGAGGTTGAAAGTAATATAAGAGAATTGGCCAGAGGAAGATCTCATTATATATGTAGTCATTTTTTTCCTCCTAATATTACACCTGGTACTCAACCTAGAATTCGCACTGCTATAGATTTAAAGTAATTGCATGAACAAGCAGACCTTGCAGTGAGGAGATGGTTTTATGACGCATACTTTCCAATTAATGCAGCAAATTCCTTTCATTTTCAAGCAATGGCAGATGTCATTACTAACATTGGTCTAGGGTATAAGATGACATCTTATAATAAGTTAAGAGGGAAATAATTAGATAATATCATTCTTGAAGTCCAAGAGTATTGTTCGACTTTGAGGGAATCATGGAAAAATACTAGATGCACTATCATGGCAGATGGATGGAAAGATAGGCAATCAAGGACATTATTAAACTTCATTATCTATTATCCTAAAAGACTTATTTTTTAGATCACTAGACATGTCAGAGGAGCGTCATACTGCAGAGGTTCTAAGGCAAGAATTTGATAAGGTAATATTGGAGGTTGGGCGTGAAAATATAGTTCAATTAATTACAGATAATGTAGCTAACTATAAATCAATTGCAAAGGAGTTAGTTGAGATTCATGGTACTTTTTATTAAACACTAACGTGCAGCCCATTGTTTAGACCTCATCCTTGAGGATTTGGAGAAATGGATGAGGTAAAGGCAAATACTGAGTGTTGTTAAGATATCATTCAATTTATTTATAACCATGCATTTGTATTATATATGATGAAGAAATATATTGATGGTGCATAGTTTTTTCGTACGGTTGCTACTCGGTTTGCAACTAATTTCATGTCAATATAAAGCATTGTTAAACAAAAGCAAGCATTGAATAGAATGTTTACCATAAGTGAGTGGAAGCAGTTTGCAGAGTTGTCTCAAAATAGGAGAAATAGAAAACTTAATGAGCCTTGAATAGAATGTTTACCACAAATGAGTGACAACAGTTTTAGAGTTCTCTCAAAATAGGAGAAATAGAAAACTTAATGAGATTTGAGATAAAATCTTGAAGAATACATTTTGAAACTCATGTATTAGATTATCAAATATCACATGTCATTTGGTTAATGTTTTGAGATTGACAGATAGTGAGGAGAAGCCATCTATGGGCTATCTTTATCAAGCCATGGATAGAGCTAAAGAAGCTATCAAGAGCAATTTTGATACAAGAAAGAGTGATTATGTACCTGTGTGGAGGATTATTGATAATAAATAGAACAAATAGTTGAACAACCTATTCATGCACCAACTTACTACCTAAATCCAGTGTTTATGTATTTTGCAACCTTTAAAAGGGATGGTGAGGTTAGATGTACAAATTTATCCAAGATGAGAGTAGAAAAAATGATATATATCTAGAGATGGAGATCTACGATAATGCTCTTAACTTGATGTGTTTTCCTATAGTCATTTGCAATCAAATTAATATGCGCCCAAGGAAAAATATAATTCATTTATCTTAATGTTTAAGTTTTTTAAATCTTATATTTATAGTGGAATAAATCTTTATATTTGTCTTTTTTTGTTAAATATTTGATGGAGCAGGTTTGAAAGTGATTGCTCGAACTTGAGAGATTTTGTAATAAGGGTTTTGAGCCAAACCTACATTGCAACTTGTTGTGAAAGGAATTAGAGTGTTTTTTAACATTATCCACACAAAAAAGCGAAACAGGTTGGAACATAACCGACTCAATCACTTAATTTTCATCTGTTGTAACATGCGGCTTTGACAAAAGTAATTAAGGATTAGTTACTAATTAAGTATTTAATTCAATATTTCAATCTATTAAGTTTTTATTCTCGAACTTTTTAATTTTTTATAATTTTCTTGATTTTTCGTGAATTTTTTTGGTATTTCTCTATTTTTATTTTTAAAATATTTTTTTTTTATTTTACGATATGATACGATACACTTGTCCCATGGAGCAAAACTATACATGATATGATATGGTACAAACAACACTATATCCATGTTAAAAGTCGAAAGAGAGCTCTTGACAAGTCAAGACGAAGCTCTAATACCAATTGAAGCACCACAAGCATCTTTGGCTGACTTGATATTGTTAAGCGGACACAAACATAACTTTCTTTAACCAGATTTTTGGAAGGCTTCCCTATTAATTCAGACATTAGAAACGTTGCCCTATTAACTCAGTCTTGGGACTAATATTGGAATGTCTTGGGAATTGCAAACATTAACAATGTGTGTCTGTTTATATTCTCCAGACTTTGGTACCTGCAATATTTATTCTGGGAATGTTTCCCAGACTTGGGTACTCATAATCATTAATTCTGCATTTTAGGAATCCACAATTTCTTAATTCTGATCTGACTTGTCTTTGACTGCCTGAAGCACAGCCAAAGCCACTGCAGAAATGAAATATGCTTGGATATAAGTGCAAAAACTAGATCAATGCTAAGTTTTCACTGAGACAATTACTCTAAACCTTTCATCAAGAATCAGCTGGCTTCATACAAGAAAAGCAGAAATGAGCATCATGCCAAGCATTAAGCTGGAGCTGGTCCAGACTCCAGAATGCATAACGTCTTAGATAAACATGCAAATCAGTGCCAACCAAATCAATCAAGTTACAAAAGGCATCCACTTTGGCAATTCATGAAGCTTTCCATTCTATCCATCCCCTTTAAGAAACAAAATGGCTCTAGCAGAGGCGCTTGAAGGAAAGCAACTAGAACCTCAGATTCAATGAATTCGAAACAACCTTTTGGTGTGCACAATATCTAAAGACTTCTCCTGCATCACAAGACAACCAAGTCCTATAAAAGTAAAATAGAACCTCAGACATGATAGTGGTTTCTAATCAGACGGAATAACTTGTAGACAAAATATAGAGGACATCTCACGAACCTGACTCGTTGCAGCTGTGTAGATTTTTTCTTCAAACCTTACAGCAATTTTATTAAGTTCAGCAACACCTTGATTACCAGGGATTGGCAAGTATTTTTTTAGTGTATCCATTCTGTACACAACAAGGAGGAAAAGTGAACTTCAGCAAGTAAAACAATTAAGTATCTCCCAACATAAAACATCATAGAAATAAAAACAAAACGACACTCGATTTGAGAACAGACCAACGAAAAACAAACCAGAAGAGAACATCAAATGATAGTAATAATAGATAAACGCAAATTTGTTCTCCCTCTAAAAGCAAGAGAGAATTTCCTTGTAGTCGATTTTCTAAAAATACCGATAAGGAAATTATGATCCCAAATAGTGGGCAGTGGGCACATAGAAATTGGTGGTTACTTCAAATTTCAACCACCCATGAAAAATAATAGAAGAATACTATAATGAAGAAGATCAGAATCTTACATCTTATTAACGATCCTCTGTCGCGACTCAGATGGGAGTTCCGACCTCCAATCGTTCGAAGCGATCACCGAATCTCCTTGAGCTGGATTCCAACCACTCCCCTCCATGTCTTGCGCCAAAAACAATTCTATCGACGAAACGAGAATGGGAATACCAAGCAAAGATCGAAACTCTAAACTATGCCCACCTCCGCATACTACAAAATCAACTAAAATAACAATTACAGAAAAACCCAAGTCCTCAAATCTCTTCTCCTCGTTTCTCTGACCTTTTCGTTTCACATACAAAAGGATTTCAGTGTTTGTGATGCAGAAATGATGAAGACCACCAAGAAACCCTAACGTCAATGGTGAACGCAATCATGGGAAGAGACGGAAAGGAAGATCGTGAAGAGTCGGATTAGACGTAGACTGTCCCCCGGATTGAAGAGAGAGATGAGAGAAACGGGGGAAACGCCAAAAACTCATTAGTGGCATTGGAATTGCATGCCATTGCTTCCCGATTTAGCATTTCTCCGTGGCCACGTGAAGACGAGCTTTCTCCTGGAAGACACGACTCGACACGACATATACGAGCTGTCCAGATTTTTTCGTTGCTTATTTTTCAAAACCATCTCCAGTTTCAAGTCATTTTCACATTATTGCTTTCCTTTTTCTTAATCTCATAACCATTCCTATTCAACTCTATCAAACATGACTTATTTTCAGCGGCATTATCCCACCCGGCAGGGGTATCGACTCAGAAGTTCAACTCTCAAGGCATACATGTGGTTTTGGCCTCTCTCTTGTAAACCAAAAAAAGAAGAGCATAAATGTACTAAAATTCTAAAATGTTCTTGTTTTTTATTCTTTCAAATAGAAATCCATTTAAATGGAGATACTATATTTTCTTTCACATTTTTCGAACTAGACAATTGCACCATCATGTTGGGTGGCCTACTGTAATGATATTTTCTTTCACTCAATAAATGTAATGGAACTATATATATATAAAGGAAAACTGGATCATGTCAACCTCTTACATGTTCATCTATTGCTTTTTGGTGGTACGAATATAATTTAAAAAATTGAATGGATTTCGAAAAAATATAAATGATATTGTTATTATACATATACCACTCATGAGCACGAATGAACAGCACAGGTGAGTAAAATCCAAACAATCATACACATATATACGTGTATGTGTGTATATAGTGAGTTTTTGTCTTCCAGGTCTAAAGTTCTCTATTTTGATTGTGTTATGGATATAAACTATGGAATGCATAATTTAAAATGATGGATATTAATTATAAAATTAACGGGTTTCATTACATTTATATATTTTGCAATGAGCCTATCATTACACTGCATTGTTCGTATGAGCCAGTCCATGTACATACACACGTATGTGGGTGCACAAAGGTCTGGGGAATGTGAGCTGCTTTTGCCTTTCAAATATAAAATTCTCTCTCTCCCTCTTTCTTTAAGAGTGGGCATCTAGTTGAACAACCAACCACTCAAGGTGGTTATGTAAAACGCAACATAGATTTCCTTAAATTAACAGCCCCTTATTTACCAACGGTGTGTCTTTTAAATAGCTCAAACAAAAATGGCTCTTGATTTTCCTTAAATGCCTTAATACAATTATCTTTGGTGTATGATTACAGTATAATATTTTCTCATACTAGATGAGATCAGCTACAAAAAAATGGCTCTTGTTTTCTTTGGATCTGTTGATAAAAAGAATATCACCGAACAAGCTTTTGCGAACCCAAGAACAGTAAAGCTGAGTGAAATAAATGTAGAGATTCACACTTTATAAACTCAACCCTCCTAAGTTAAGCACCTATTTGCTTAAGATGAGCTCAAATACATCCTTTATAATTGATTAGTAGTATGGGCCAACTCACCCCGCTATAAGGTTTGATTTGGCATGCTTAACACCCAGTTGGCACCTATCAAATTGGCTATATATCAAAACAAGAACTTCTAAACTAATATTGTCGTTGCAGAAATGGAAGATACTTGTATATCAGTGCAAAACTAGATTATTGCTGCATTTTCATTATGACAGTTAGTCCAAACCCTTCATCAAGAGGCAAGCAGCTTCATCTAGGAGCAAAATGTGCAGCATGCCAAGCAATCAAAGTGGTTCAGAATGAATAGTGTCTTAAAAAACATATAAATCAGTGCCAGCCAAATCAATCAAGTCACACAAAAGATACAGGTGGGATCTACTTTAGCAATACACTAGGCTTTCCATTTAATCCATCTCCTGTAAGAGCTACAATGGCTCTAATAAAGGCACTTGAGGGAGCGTAACTGGACCCACATCTCAGATATATGTATCTAAGTAAATGAATCCAAAACAACCTTTTAATGTGCACATCTAAAGACTTATCATGCATCACAAGATAACCATTTTCCTATAGAACCTGAGACAAGATGGTTGTATGTAAACGTATAGAATTGCTAAAAAACGAATATATACTTGTTGACAGACTAAAGAAAATATCTCATAAACCTAAATTGTTGCAGAGGTACAGATTTTTCCTTCAACCTTACAATTAGTGACATCCTCAGTAAGAGAGATTGACAACGTTTTACATATGTAGCTAAACTTTTGAGTACCTCCGTTCTCTACAAAGAAAACAAGTTTGCTTCATTCATTTTGCATACAAGAAGGAAGGAAAAAGAACTTTAGCCACTAAAACTATTAAGTCTCGCCAACATATGTAGCTTACGGTAATGTAAAGTGGCCGCCTCAAGCCTCCTAAACTTTATTTTTTTTTAGGTTATTATCGTAATATATTATTTTGTTAGCCCTCCTAAATTTCTTTAAATCTTATAATCTTATGAACTAAATTTGAGGCCCTAAATTTTTTCTAAACTCTTAAGTTGCACATAATCAATTTTATAAAACTGTTACTACTATTATTATTATTAAGATTATAATTATTATAATTATAAGGAGTCCAAACTCTGAAGTCGCATATAACCAATTATATAAAACCATTACTATTATTGTTATTATGATTACGATTATAAGGAGTGGTTTAAGGGTAAGGCGACCACCTTAGGTGGCATAAAACTTTAGGCCTTGCAATACCTCATTTTGTTAGCCCAAAGTCTTATCTTATAATTTTAGAACCCAAATTTCATTTGTCTTTAAGTCATTTAGGCTGCAACATTTTTATTATCATGAACTTTATGCCCTATAAAAAAGAAGATTTTGTTAGCCCAAAGTCTCCATTTTTTTCCTTATAAAAAAGCCTCACCTGTTTCAGAATGCCAAATAGTAGCTAACATATTACCATCATTCTCAAAGAAGATTCAATTCCAACAAGGAAGTTCTGGATCTAAAACAAATTGTTAGCTTCAAATGCCCTGATTCCACAACCAAAATATTCAGGAAGATAATGAAAAACATCACATCTTTCTCAAAGTTACAATAAGATCAGATGAGAACCAAAAAATCTTACTCGTATTATCGATCCTCTGCAGTAACTCTTTCGAAGCAGTCATTGAATCTCCTTGAGTCGGCCTCTAACCACTTCCCTCCATCTTTTATGCAAAATGAATCCTACCAAAGCAAAACTCTAAACTATATCCACTTCCATATACCTAAAAAACAACCAAAAGAAATAATTATAAGAAAACCCAAATTCTTAATTCTATTCTCGATATCTCTCTCCTTTTTTTGGTTTCACGTAGGTACCGATTTTATAGGGGTGCTTGAGGAATCGATAGAATGGAAGCGGTATGTATTTGTTCAAAAAATTTGGTTCAATTAATGATTTTAAAAATCTTTCTTTATTCAATTAATGGTTAAAACTATGAAAACCGAATCAAATCATATCTTATATAATACATATCTATCCTATACGTATATATATATGATTTATTTTGTACCTATGATTATTAATTATTTATGTTTACTTATAAGTTTACAACCAGTATATATCCCAGATCTAATGTTCTATGTCCTTTACGGTGTGTGTTAAAAACAACCCCAAAAAACCGTTATTTCTTTCTCGAAGCCATCTCTCATTTTTTCACCTCTTCTCCTCTTCTTCTATATTCTTCAATCTAGAACATTTAGGCTGCAAATACCTCCATTCAGAGCAGATTGAAGACTAATGCACTCTCTCTCTAGGATTTTGCAAACCCCATATTAGTAGAGATGTCAAAATGAGCCAGGTCATAGATTTCTGGCCTATAGCCACAGGCCCGTAGGATATTAGATCGGGTCTATCAGACCCAATCCGAATCTACTTGAATCCAAATCTAATCACAACATTTCAGGCTTCAATAAGACACATACAGATGTATATATATGTATACTATATATATACACACATACATGTAATAAAAACACTGCATATATATATATGTATGTGTGTGTGTGTCGATGTGTGTATGCATATACATATATACATTCATTGTATATAAACAACAACAACAACAACTAAGCCTTTTCCCATACTAGACGGGGTCGGCTACATAGATTCTTTATTTCCACAGATCCCTATCGTGTGCCATGTTAGCAGTTAACTCCCAATAAGCTAGATCATTCTTTATTGTTTCTTTCCAACACTTTTGTGGTCGTCCTCTACCTCTTTTAATGCTTTCCAAATTTAGTTTTTCTAACCTTCTTACAGGTTCTTCTTTTGATCTTCTTTCTATATGTCCAAGCCATCTTAAACGATGTTCTCTCATTTTATCCTCTATTGGTGTCACTCCTAATTTGTTTCTAATAACTTCATTATGTATACGGTCTTTTCTTGTATCACCACTCATCCATCTCAACATCTTCATTTCTGTCACAGACATCTTTTGTACATGTTGATGATTAACTGCCCAACACTCATAACCATAAAACATTGCAGGCCTAATTGCTGCTCTATAATATTTACCTTTTAATTTTAATGGTATCTTCTTATCACAAAGAATACCTGACGCTCCTCTCCATTTTAACCACCCAGCATTAATTCTATGTGTAACATCTCCATCAATTCTTCCATCCCTTTGAAAATTTGACCCTAGGTATTTAAAACTTTCCTTTTGGGGAATGCAATGTGTGCCAATTTTAATTTCTATGTCCTCTTAGGTAACCAAATGATCAAACTTACATTCGATATATTCAGTCTTTGTCCTACTAAGTCGGAGGCCTTTGCTTTCTAATGTTTCTCTCCATAGTTCCAATTTTCTATTAACTTTTTCCTTAGACTCCTCCACTAATACAATGTCATCTGCAAATAACATACACCAAGGTACTTCATCTTGAATATGTTTTGTTAACTCATCCATCACCATTATAAATAAGTATGGACTTAAAGTTGATCCTTGATGTAACCCAATATTAACTTCAAAGAAGTCTTTCATTCCTTCATGAGTCCTCACACATGTTTTTGCACCATCATACATGTCTCTTATAAGGTTAATATATGTCAATGGGATCCCTCTTTTTTCCAAAGTTCTCCAAAGAACCTCCCTCGATACCCTATCATAAGCTTTTTCTAGATCAATAAATATCATGTAAAGGTCTTTCTTTTTTGCTCTAAAATGTTCCATAAGACGTCTCAAAAGGTGAATCGCTTCAATAGTAGATCTGCCTGGCATAAATCTAAATTGGTTCTGTGTTATACTTGATACTTGTCTTAACCTACGTTCGATAATTCTTTCCCATAATTTCATAGTATGACTCAATAACTTGATACCTCGATAATTCGCACAATTTTGAATGGCTCCCTTGTTCTTATATATGGGTATAAGTGTACTTGTTCTCCATTCCTCGGGCATCTTTTGGTTTTTCCATATTTCATTAAATAGCCTTGTGAGCCAAGTGATTCCTATTTCTCCTAGTATTTTCCAAACTTCTATAGGAATATTATCTGGTCCTACCGATTTACCACTCTTCATATGTTTAAGAGCCTCTTTGACTTCATTCTTTTGAATACGTCGGTAGAAATTGTAGTTTATATACTTTTCTGATTTGGCTAAATCTCCTAAACTAATACTAACATCTTTATTTTCATTAAAAAGATTATAAAAATAGTTTTTCCATCTATTTCTTATATCATCATTTGCCACTAAAATTTTTTCCTCCTCGTCTTTTATGCATCTAACATAATTAAGATCTTTAGTTTTCTTATCTCTAGCCCTAGCTATCCTAAAAATATCTCTTTCACCCTCTTTTGAGTTGAGTTTTTTATATAAGTCATCCCAAATCTTAGCTTTTGCTTCACTAACGGCCTTTTTCGCTTCCTTCTTTGCTTTCTTATAAGCTTCTAAAGTTTCACTAGTTTTCTTAGCATAATGTAATTTGTAACATGCCCTCTTTGCCTTGATTTTATTTTGTACTACTTCAGCCGGTACACCTCCCTTAGATACCCCTAACACATCTTTCGCCACTTTCCTAATATGTATAACCATATTGTTCCACATATTACAGGGTGTACCAACATAATTCCAAACATCTCCTTGAAGGACTTTCTGTTTAAATATATCTTCTTTCTCGCTTTTGAGGTTCCACCATTTAGTCCGAATAGCTCGATGCACTCTTTTCTTCTTTGTCCACTTTTTTATTTGTAAATCCATAACTAAAAGTCGATGTTGGGTGGTTAAGCATTCTCCTAGAATTACCTTACAATCTTTACAACACGCTCTATCTTTTTTTCGACAAATAAAGTAATCAATTTGTGTTTGTGATAAGCCACTCTTATAAGTAATTAAATGTTCATCTCGTTTTTTGAAGATTGTATTGACTACAAAGAGATCAAATGACATAGCAAAATTTAAAATCTCCCTACCTTCCTCGTTTATATCCCCAAAACCAAAGTTTCCATGAATCCCTTGATATCCTAATGCCTCTTTACCAATATATCCATTTAAATCTCCTCCTAAACAAATCATCTCCCTTTGTGGAATCTTTTGAAACACCTTATCTAACTCTTGCCAAAAAACTGTCTTTATACTATCTTCTAGTCCTACTTTGGGTGCGTAAGCACAAACTATATTCAAAACCTCTGCTCCTAACACTAATTTCAACGTCATGATTCGGTCACCATATCGTTGTATGTCTACTACACTCTCCTTTAAATATTTATTTATGATAATACCAACTCCGTTTCGAGCCTTTTTTTTACCTGAATAACATAATTTAAAACTTGTATCCTCTATCTCCTTTGCTTTTTCTCCAACCCATTTTGTCTCTTGTAAACATAGAATATGAATCTTTCTCCGAATCATAGTATCTACCACCTCCATTAGCTTACCCGATAATGTTTCGATATTCCAAGAACCAATACGAATCTTATTATGTAGGACTAGCTTCCTTACCCCCCGCATCCGTCCATAATCAAAATGCGGAGACCCTCTCTTAAAAATTTTCACTACATTCGGGCGGCAATGTAGCGGGACTAACTTCTTTACCTACACCCGTCCATGATGTGGGAACCCTCTCTGCAATTGATTCACTATATTCGGGCGAAAATGTAGTGGCCCTTGCTTACTTCTTACTGCATTCGGGCTCTTCCGCATGTCGCTAGGCGAGGACGCCCCAAAGCAATGTTCATAATTTTTGTAATCCATGTTGTAAAAGTCCGACGAAGTTTTACGCTGACTGTCGGAAGCCTAACACAACCCTCCTCCTTTATCCGGGCTTGGGACTGGCAATGCAAGGATGATCCCTTACATGGGCGGAATTGCAGTTCAGATACATTACAATGAAGAAATCTAAATCACCTAGAGAGCAGAAAAACATAGAGGGATAACATCAAGAGCGTGTTAACCTTGATGGCATAGTGATCTTTGACATTATCAGGATCTCTTAGAAAAGAAATACTTGCCCCCAGCTTCAAAACCACTTCATCACAAAAAGAACGACCAACAATGTGGGTCTCTAGAGCTTCCAGAGGTTCATGATCATCCTTAACCAGTTTGTGCCTGGAGACATTAGTGTCCTGAAATATTAAAGGAGTCACAGCAACCACCTTATTGCAATTAATGGAACCCTCTGTACCAACATCTTCAGGTGAAGAGACATCACGACTATCAGAAGTTCATTGTATATATGTACATGTAATATAAAAACTATATATACATATATATAATAAATATATATGTAATTGAAAAAACTATACATTATATAATGTAGTATATATAGTGCATATATATGTATATACATATATACATGTAATAAAAACTATACTCATATACATGTAATAGAAAAATTATACATATATGGTATATATATACACCCACATATATGTACATGTAGTAAATATATATATGATCCATATATACAATATATATACATACATATACACATGTAATAAAGAACTATACATATACATATATATATACATATATATATATATATATGTAATGGAAAAAACTAATGTAATGAAAAAACTATACATATATATAGTACATATACATGTAATTGAAGAATTATATATATGGGTCAGGCTCTTCTCCTCTACTTTAATTTTATTTTTGTTTTGTTGATAAGAATAAATTTTTTTGATGAATAATCTTATTTTTAGTGGGTAAAAAGAGAAGATTGGTGTTCTTTGTTCTTCAAGTATGATTGGATCTCACTTTTAATTGCGAGTGGTGTTTGTTTTTTTTATTATTAATAAAACCGTAGTTTAAAATCAAACCAAACCAGAACCAATGTTTCAGTTCAGTTCTATGCACTTAATGGTTTAGTTCGATTTCTCAAAAAACTGAAAATCGACAATAACGGGTTGGTTCAAGGTTGAAGCTAGAAGTGAACTAAACCAGACAATGAACACCATTAATGGTTTAGTTCGATTTCCCAATCGCAACCTGCCATTGAACCCTTGAATTCTGGCACAACGCCCAACCAATGTGGTATGGCCCTGGTGAGAAATCCTGTTGATTGTCGTGTATCTAGGATTGTGATACTTACGTAACACAAGAAAAACAATATAAATCAAAGTCACCACTAAACAAAGCACAGATGGGATGCGTGGAGTTTAACTTTAAGAAATGAACACTCAAACACTGTCACTGTTGAATTTATTAACGATTTTATAAGCTTGAATTCCCCACAAAATTCATATTATTTTCAGGTCCGCATATACAAGCTATATATATATATATAGAGAGAGAGAGAGAGAAACACTACTCATGTAAGGGATTATCCTTTTCTCAAATCCGGATAAAAAAAGAGGGTTGTATTAGGCTACTAATAGCTAGCATAAAACTTTGTCAAACTTATCTATCATTAATTCTACAAATTACGATAGGGTTTTGTGAAAATAAAGAATCCATGTAGTCGACCCCATTTAGTATGAAAAAAGGCTTTGTTGCTGTTGTAGTAGAGAGATTATTGAAAGAGAGCAACTTATTTCCTTTTGCATCGGTATGTCTGCATGCAAAGGTGCGGTCTCATTTTGGTGGTGGTTGTTGAAGAGGATAAGCACTAATTCATCGTTATGCTTCCAGTGTCGGCACCAGTCAACATCACTCAACTTAGGAGACTAAGAAATAAAGTAGCTCATGTTAGCCTTTTTCCGGATCTGATGTTTCCTTTCCCACACAAAAAAAAGGAAAAGAAGCTCCCGTCTAGATCCCTTTGTGGAGTTTTATCAATTTTCAAAATCAAAACTCAGCTAATTAATCGAGCATGTATGCAGATACAGCATAAAGCTGTGACTGTAGCGAAGAAAGTACACTATAATCAGGTAAGATATCCGTCAGATATCACACTCCGACGAATGTCACATGGCTAAACATCATAAGCATATGATTGTTCATGGAAGTAAAACCAGGCATAAGCCATAATAAATCATAACATTTATTTAAATATCAAAGTTCAAGACGTGGTGGTGGCATTCACCTGGAAGTCCAGTTAATTCAAAAGAAAAGAAACAAAATAAAAGCAATCTAAAACTCTCAAACATCCATTCCCCATCTTCCACTAAGTAGATCCTCACGATACAACTGCTACTCGCTATCACAATCTGTTATGCAGCTCACTTCAGGTACATCTGTATAAAATGTATGGTGAGCGCAGCCTTAGTTCAATAACTAACTGGACAGATCCTTCACAATAAGGTCATACAAGAAGCACGCAACTACAGAATACCAAATAGCAGTCATTGAATTCATAAAACGTACAGAGTATTTTCGATTAATTAAGCAAACCCATATATATGCCGATGACGCACACATGAACCCATATTGAGTTTTGGTAGTCATGACACAGACACGAGTCTGCAATTAATCTGCACGAGATGTCTGACTCTTCATTAGTCTATCTTACCAAAACCGATTAACATGATGCAATATCTACTACCAGATTAGAGTATTGCAGGTACACACTCAATATTTGCACAACTCAAAAGTCTAAGGGCAAAACACACCACACGCATAGCCATTATTTCATGTAACTACTTTGACAAAAAATTCTTTTATATTCATTAATCAGGTATCCCAACACATCTATCAACAAGACGCATCCATGGGCTATTTGCCTCGCCCATAAAAGAAGATCAATGAGAGAACCTCGGGTTATAATATGCACATCCCACAGTGAAATCATGGGCTCTCAGAAAAATTTCTAGATTTTGCAACCTTCCTGTGGGACACAAGCTACAAAGTAAAAAACCAGTGAAGTGCATGTTATAATCATTTTCTAATAGTAATCAATTCTCTCTTTTCAAATTTCGTGCCTGACAAAAGCCACAGATGACTCGCTCCCCATGCCAATGCTGGGTCTATCCAAAAGCAAAGAACAGCAGCAATGGGAATCGAACCCTTGATTGCCTGTCCAGAAACAGAGGCTTTCTCCTACCAGGTGGTCCCCTTGGAGCCATATTATGAGTTACCCATTGCTCTCTATAAGCTCAACCCAATCAACCCATGATCATTGCTCTTCACAGGCCAAGCTCTACCCATCGTGTAACATGTATGAGCTGTTATCACATTTTGTATTACATGTAATTATATATTTACAGAATATTAGAATAAAGAATATTTCTAAATAATTTGATAGATATGTTTAAAAGTAAATGTTCATCTCAAATCTTATATGCAACGACCTTCAAAGCTCGAAAGTAATTCTATAAGAACATCTCTCGTCATCTGCAATATCGATTTCAGCACCTGAGGATGAAGTATCCTCCTCGTACCATGAATTGCATGCCATTGCTTCCCGATTTAGCATTTCTCCGTGGCCACGTGAAGACGAGCTTTCTCCTGGAAGACACGACATATACGAGCTGTCCAGATTTTTTCGTTGCTTATTTTTCAAAACCATCTCCAGTTTCAAGTCATTTTCACATTATTGCTTTCCTTTTTCTTATTCTCATAACCATTCCTATTCAACTCTATCAAACATGACTTATTTTCAGCGGCATTATCCCACCCGGCAGGGGTATTGACTCAGAAGTTCAACTCTCAAGGCATACATGTGGTTTTGGCCTCTCTCTTGTAAACCAAAAAAAGAAGAGCTTAAATGTACTAAAATTCTAAAATGTTCTTGTTTTTTATTCTTTCAAATAGAAATCCATTTAAATGGAGATACTATATTTTCTTTCACATTTTTTGAACTAGACAATTGCACCATCATGTTGGGTGGCCTACTGTAATGATATTTTCTTTCACTCAATAAATGTAATGGAAATATATATATATATATAAAGGAAAACTGGATCATGTCAACCTCTTACATGTTCATCTATTGTTTTTTGGTGGTACGAGTATAATTTAAAAAATTTAATGGATTTCAAAAAAATATAAATGATATTGTTATTATACATATACCACTCATGAGCACGAGTGAACAGCACAGGTGAGTAAAATCCAAACAATCATACACATATATACGTGTATGTGTGTGTAGAATGAGTTTTTGTCTTCCAGGTGTAAAGGTTGCCCTTGATTTGCTGCCTGCTGCATGGTTTGTAGTGCTATTCAAAGAGAACACGACAGGAGTAGCTTAACACATGTATATGTGCATATACAGAATGCCTACGCTAAAAAACACTTTTAGATTTTGAAGCATACTTTTCTTCTTAAGAAAAAACATGTGTTATGCAAAAAGCTACCCAAGAGAGCAGGTACCTTCATCTGGTGGATTTTGACTTCCACCAGCAGAGTTCGACAGCAATGAATTTGTATTGGTAGACTTTGATTCCATAGTGAGCATTTGAAGTGATATTTTCCTCAGATAATCCCGCTGAAGAAACAATAATACATATATGAATAAGAACACCACAAAGACCTAATGAGTTCAACCATTTTAAAATATCATAAGCTATTTAAATTTTAATCCACATTACTGAAGCTGTTTTCCTCCGTGACTTCAGTTTGAGATGCGCATGTCAACAAAGTGAAACCAAATATCAAGCTCAGTAAAAAATGGGTTTATACAAAGGCCACAGCGTGCCACAACAACCTAAATTGGGACCCTTACATGCCGAATCATAGATAAGCAGGTAGTAACCAACTAGCAACAATGGTAGAGAGGGCTGCATTTGTAATTCAATCTTTGCGAAATCCAAGGCCTTTATCTCTTTCTTTAGAAAGGCGGGAAGGAAAATTACAAATACAGGAGACACAATGGGGACCCAAAACTGAAGCCAACAGTACTGTCAGTTTTACATATCCGATCATTCAACTATCAAAGGAGCATCCTTGGCGAAAGAAGAGTGATTTCAAAAAATAAGTTTCCAAACTGAAGTTCTACACAAGTCCTCCATGACCAAACTTCAGAAAGCCAAAGATATATACATACATACATATATATATATATATATATATATATATATATATATATATATATATATATATATATATATATATATATATATATATATTCATGCCATTTTCCATGTAGATCTAAAATGGCATGAGGTCATCAGACATGAAATGAAGATGCAGATTAACTTAGAGAGAATCCACTGCCTAAGAAGTTCAATAGACTACAGAAGCACACAGTACCAGTACAAGCACCTAATGCGCTTCTGGTTGAACTGGATGGAGCTTGTAAAAGATTACTGAAGACACAAGGGAATGTGATGTTGTCTACCTTCAAATCTAATGTTCTATGGGAAATGAAGATAAACTCGATAGTGCACAAATACAATATCTAAAAGGTAAAACTACACCTACGTCTGCAAATGACAGAGGCATGATTGCAGGATGCCAGCAAATAATCAGTGTACCAGAGGTTATGCCTGCTTCCTTTCTGTCAATTAAAAATTCCCAGGAAAGAGTTATGGAAGAGATAAAGCACACTCAGTTGACTACGTGATGCTTATCAGATCCTTGACATGTTGTTGTCCAAACATTAGCTTCAAGAGGAAAAGAAGTTGTTGAAGCAAGGACTAAATCAGGAAGTATTTTGTGACTTGTAACTGAAAGCAGCGCTTTCATTTTATAAGGAACTGGGAAGAAGGAACCAAAAATTATCTAGGAAGCTGAACGTTAGAAGCAAGATCACAATAGAATATGGATTGCTAAGGGAATTTGAAATCTCATACAAGAGAATAACACGGTAAATATTAGGAAATCAGAATTCTGATAACCAGAAATTGAGAGAGAATTGGGGTTTCAACTGTTAGAGGCGAGAGACCTTATTTGGATCCTCTTCCTATTGATTCATTAGGAGCCACAAGGCAGACTTTCTTTAGTAAAGGGATAGATTAGTCTTTTTTTATTTCTGTTATTTTTAACAACCCTAGTCTTATCGTGTAAGTAAGATTAAGGAGAGAAAAGAGAGAACCTCTGAGGAGGGTGGCAGCCAAGCCAGCTCCCTTTCTTCATTCTTCTTCTTCGATGTATCTTCTCATTTATTAAATGAAGATTTGTATGAAAAATCAACATGGTACCAGAGTCTAATCAGCGTGATTAAGGAAGATTCGTAGACACGCTGCAGCGGTAGACGCGTGGTAATGAAGTTTGAAGCAGTCGCGCAGTCTAACGGCAGTTTGTAGAGCCAACGTCCATAGTAGGAAAGATTAGTGATTGGTACGAAAAAGAAAAGAAAAAGAAAGAAAAACATATAGCAGCCTATGGTGAGGGAGCGATTATGGTAGGAAAAGGGAAGACGTGGAATATGAAGAAATTTTCAATACAAAAAATGAGAAGGTTTTTAGATAACAAATATAAAACTGGGTGACAGAAATTATTTGCAATGAGTAAGATCGATAGAACCTGCAATTATGACTAGACGGCGATGGGAATATCTAACAGGTGAAGTTCCTACGCCCAGTGTTAATGACCCTATTTACTTAAGGTAGCGTAGAGAAAATGATCTAGTAAGTGCATGGCTAATCTAATTTATGACCCCTACGATTAGGAGCACATTTATGTTTCTGGAATCAGCCTATGAAATATGGATACGAGTTCATTTTGCATATATCTAAAAGAAAAATATTACAAAGAAGTATAAACTTATAGAAAAGATTCAGAAATACAGGCAAGGAGGAAGATCTATTAGCGAATACTATATAGGAATTTAGAGGAGCTGCAATTCTTCTCCAACACAAAATATCAAACATGCACTAAAGAGAAAAATGAGGAGTTTAAAGAACGGAAGATCTTCGATTTATTATGGGACATTTCATCTGAGCATGATGATGTAAAGAACAATATTTTGAGTAGAAAAGACTCCCTTCATCAAGTATTGTATATCCTTTACTGTTAAAGGAGGAACATAAGAAGAATTTGGAAAAGGAAGGGAAACCCACTAAAAAATATATAGCATTTGTAGGTAGAAATCGTACACATGGATATAGAGGTAGAGGTGGATCTAGTAGGAGAGTTAGAGGTAGATCTAAGCTTACATACGATGAGAAGGATAAACTGAAATATACACATTGTATCAAATCACTACATACCAAAGACACTTAATGATCAGAATGAAAAGATATCACTAGAAGTAGGATTAGGCTCACTAGCAGAGATGAAAAACAAGTTGGAGGAACTTAAACTCAACTACCATATTCACGGGCAGCTTCCTCCTCTACAACTGGAGAGTCTCAAGCAGCTATGACCTACCCGTTCAACTTTATGGCACTGCATAATGTGTCTTCCTCTAGCTCAAGTGTCTAAGTAATTTATTCAAGCGCTACAGATCATATGATGGGATCAGAGTATTTTCATGATTATCAGATAATTCCAAGAACAAACGAAATCAAATTAGCTTATGGGTCACATACTCTCATAGTGGGAAAAGGGAGTATCATTACGTCTTTTGAAATACTCCATAATGTGTTACGTGTTCCTAAATTTCAATTAATTTGTTTTCTATACATGATCTAGTTAAACTCCACCCATGTAAGGGATCACCCTTGCACTGCCGGTCCCAATCCCGAATAAAGGAGGAGGGTTGTGCTAGGCTTCCGACAGCCACCGTAAAACTTTTCAGATTTTATAACATTGATTACAAAAATTATGAGCATTGCTTTGGGCGTCCACGCCTAGCGACGTGTTGCAGAGCCCGAATGCAATAATAAGTAAGCAAGGGCCACTACATTTTTGCCCGAATGTAGTGACTCAATTCCAGACAAGGTTCCCACATCATGGACGGGTGTGGGTAAAGAAGTTAGTCCCACTACATTGCCGCCCGAATATAGTGAATAATTTGCAGAGAGGGTCTCCGCATTTTGATTATGGACGGATGCGGGGGGTAAGGAAGCTAGTCTTAGATAATAAGATTTGTATTGATTCTTGGAATATTGCAACATTATTCGGTAAGCTAACGGAGGTGGTAGATACTATGATTCGGAGAACGATTCATATTCTATGTTTACCAGAGACAAAATGGGTTGGAGAAAAAGCAAAGGAGATGGATCCAGGTTTTAAATTATGGTACTCCGAAAAAGAAAAGGCTCGAAACGGAGTTGGTATTATCATAAATAAAGATTTAAAGGATAGTGTAGTAGACATACAACGATACGGTGACCGAATCATGACGTTGAAATTAGTGTTAGGAGCAGAGGTTTTGAATATAGTTTGTGCTTACGCACTCCAAGTAGGACTAGAATATAGTATAAGGACAACTTTTTGGGAAGAGTTAGATAAGGTTATTCAAAAGATTTCACAAAGGGAGATGATTTATTTAGGAGGAGACTTAAATGGACATGTCGGTAAAGAGGCATTAGGATATCAAGGGATTCATGGAAACTTTGGTTTTGGGGATATAAATGAGGAAGGTAGGGAGATTTTAAATTTTGCTATGTCATTTGATCTCTTTGTAGTCAATACAATCTTCAAAAAAATGAGATGAACATTTAATTACTTATAAGAGTGGCTTATCATAAACACAAATTGATTACTTTATTTGTCGAAAAAAAGATAGAGCGTGTTGTAAAGATTGTAAGGTAATTCCAGGAGAAAGCTTAACCACCCAACATTGACTTTTAGTTATGGATTTACAAATAAAAAAGTGGACAAAGAAGAAAAGAGTACATCGAGCTATTCGGAAGTAGTACAAAATAAAATCAAGGCAAAGAGGGCATGTTACAAATTACATTATGCTAAGAAAACTAGTGAAACTATAGAAGCTTATAAGAAAGCAAAGAAGGAAGCGAAAAAGGCCGTTAGTGAAGCAAAAGCTAAGATTTGAGATGACTTATATAAAAAACTCAACTCAAAAGAGGGTGAAAGAGATATTTTTAGGATAGCTAAGGCTAGAGATAAGAAAACTAAAGATTAGATGCGTCAAGGACGAGGATGAAAAAATTCTAGTGGCAAATGATGATATAATAAATAGATGGAAAAACTAATTTTATAAGCTTTTTAATGAAAATAAAGATATTAGTATTCACTTAGGAGAGTTAGCCAAATCAGAAAAGTATATAAATCATAATTTCTACCGACGTATTCAAAAGAATGAAGTCAAAGTGGCTCTTAAACATATGAAGGGTGGTAAATCGGTAGAACCAGATAATATTCCTATAGAAGTTTGGAAAATACTAGGAGAAATAGGAATCACTTGGCTCACAAGACTATTTAATGAAATATGGAAAAAACCAAAAGATGCCCGAGGAATGGAGAGCAAGTACACTTATACCCATATATAAGAACAAGGGAGACATTCAAAATTGTGTGAATTATCGAGGTATCAAGTTAATGAGCCATACTATGAAATTGTGGGAAAGAATTATCGATCGTAGGTTAAGACAAGTATCAAGTACAACAGAGAACCAATTTGGATTCATGCCAGGCAAATTTATCGATGTTTCCCTGCTTTCATACATCATCAAACACAAGAATCATAGAGAAGATGGAGAGGGTCGGCCAATACAAGCTACCGCCCTAAAACAATTTCTTCTATTCTGTTTTTTCACAGATACACGATTAAGGGTTTCCCCCTTTAAGTACTAAGATTACAACCTCTTATTTACTACAATGCCATTAATGAGGCCTTATTTAAAGTTACCTTTAAAAATGTTAAAAATATAACTATATAAATATCTTAGGTAGAGCAAAAAAAAAGATACATATTCTTATCTAATCATATCATGTATCTCTGATTGATTGCTTATAATCTTAACACTCTCCCTCAAGTTGGATCATAGATGTGTTAATCATGCGGAACTTATTACAAAAGATAATTGACCTTCGATTCCCATTAAGAGCCTTTATGAGAATGTACGCTATTTGTTCACCTGAGTCACTGTAGATATGAGTTTTGGTCCACATGTGGATCTTCTCTCGAATGAAATGACAATCGAACTTCTATGTACTTTGTCTGATTTTATGAAAAAGTAGGTTCTAAGCAATGAGAAGAGACGACTTAGTTGTCAGCCATAATCTCGTATAGGTAGAGAAGCCTTGAACTTCAAGTCAATTCATCAAGTAAATGATACACTCATATGTAATTCACAAGGAGGTTTAAGTCATTGCTCAATATTCGGACTAGGTACTTGACCTTGTTACTACATTTTGTTTCTTACTTTTCCAAGTCAAATTTCCTCCTAAGGAACACACTGATACCCAAAAGTTGATCTCCGATCTATAGGAGACCTAGGACTCTGACTTGCATCGAATAACCTTCTAACACGCAATGTCCATTATCTTTATAAAGAATCTGCACGAATTGGGGCTTCTTTCAAATATCTCAAGATATGTAATACTTGCATCAGTAAGATTGTCGAGATGACATGAATTGACTAAGCTACACTTATTAAGAAAAGATATACGGACGTGTCTTAATAAGGTAGTTAAGTTTACTTTATAATTTCTGTACCTCTCGGTATCGATAGTAGTTCTCCATCATCGACATTGAGTTTCACATTTGGAACTATCGGAGTATCACAAGACTTGGTTCCAATATACCATACTGACATCGGATAGTAAGTCAGGGACATATTTTCATTGTGAGAGGAAAATGCCCTTTCTACTTCTACTTACCTCGATTCTCGAGAAAATATTTTAGAGGACCAAGATCTTTTGTCTAAAATTTGGTTTTGAAGGAAACTCTTGAGTTCAGAGATGTCAGATAAATCCTTTTTATTATCACTATATCGTCAACATACACAACAATGAGGATACATCCTTCCTCGGACTTTTTGTAGAGAAGGCCGAGTGATCATAGCTGTACTCCTTTTTCGAGGCCGAAATTCTCACAACAACTTCCTCGATCTCCCCGAGACCAAGCCATTTGGGATTGTTTCCAGCCCATCTGACAATGGCGTTTGGTAGACAATGAGCTACTTGATCCCTACGAGCAACAAAGCTGACGGTTACTCCATATAGACATCATCTTGTAAATCACCATGAAGAAAGATGTTCTTAACATCAAAAGCTGGTGCGAGGGCCGGTGATGAGAGGCGAGTCAGCAGGATGAATATGTGGAGAAAATAGAGGCCAATTTATTTGGCCACATGGATGTAGGAGATCTTTTCGAGTAATCAACACTATAAGTCGAGCATAGCCACTTGGCCTTGGCCGAGCCTTTAAACGAGCAATAATACCATACGGATTGACTTAGCACGGTGAACCACCCCTTGCACAGTGCTAATGACACTTACCCGGAGGAATGGGAACAAGATCTCACGTCTGGTTATGTTCCAGAAAGTGAGCATTTCCTCCTCCGTGGCATTGCATGCCACCTATCATAAAATGAGCCTCAACAATAATTTTGGAATTGTGGCAACATCAAGAGAGGCAACAAAAGGATTGAGGAGGAAGGGAAAAGATGCATAATGAATAAAGGATGCAATACGGATGTTTAGTGACACAAGAACGTTTTACCTTTATAAAGGGACAATAGGAAGATCTACAGAGTGGGATCTTGTGACGAAGAGGTGGATGGAGGTGGTGTGTCTGGTTGAAGAGCAATGTACATCCATGGGTGCGATGCCGTAGGAGGGAGTAAGTACGACGAAACGTACATCTATTCGAATGGGTGAAAGGGAGGACGCGAAGGGGAGGACAAGATGGAGACGAGAACACCCGAGAGGAAGGGAGTCAACGCGAATCATGAGACCAAGTTAGAGTGATAAGCGACGATAGAATTTCTTCATCTTCCTCGATAATTGGAGGAGGAGGCGGAATACGAAACAACGGAGACGGCTGAGACTCAAAGAAGGTTACATCCATAGAAACATACTTTCTACGAGTATTAGGTTCATAACAAACATATCCTTTCTTTTCACAAGAGTACCCAATGAAGATACATTTTATTACCCTTGAATCAAGCTTGTCCCTGAATTGTTGATGAACATGAACATAACAAACACATCCAAATATTCTAGGAATGAGATGAAACGGATTTGCCTCAGGTTTAATTACTTTGAATGGAGACTTGCCTGCAAGAATCACAGCAGGAATTCTATTCATAATATATACAGCTGTAAGAATCGCTTCTAGCCAAAAATATTTTGGAACATTGTGTTCAAGAAGTAAAGTTCTACCAATTTTCAAAATGTGTCAATTCTTCCGTTTGGCCACTCCATTCTGCTGTGGGGTGTAAACACATGATGTCTGGTGTATAATACCATGAGACTGAATATATGATTCCGACTGACCATTACAAAATTCTCCACCATTATCAGATCTGAAAGTTCTAATGACATACCCAAACTGAGTCTTAATAAAATTATGAAATAGAGGAAAAACCATGGATATTTATGATTTTGACTTCATGAGATAAACAAAGGTAAGTCTAGAAAAATCATCAATAAAAGTAACGAAATACTTAAAGTTTCCCAAAGAAGGTATCACACATGGTCCCCAAACATCAGAATGTATCAATTCAAAAGGAATAGCTGATCTTGAATCACTACTAGAAAAAGTAGCGCTATGATGTTTAGCCCTCTGACATACATCACATTGAATGACCATATCACTAGGAATTGAAAAAGGAACAAACTCTCTTATTTTAGAAACAGGTAAATGTCCTAATCTACTATGCCAAATTTTTATTTCTTCTTCAGTAGTAACAGCTGCCAATGCTCTTTTCTGATTTAAAATCTGATATCCAGGAAGTATGGATAATCCATTGCATAGTTCACCATGTCCTAAGATCTTTCCCGTCCTCAAGTCCTAAAAAACATAACTATATGGAGAGAACGTAACTGTACAATTCATATCTCTAACCAAGGAACTTACTGAAAGTAGGTTTACCGAAAACTTTGGAATATATATCACTGAATTGAGTCTGAGGTCATCTCTCTGAATTGTTCCTTTTCCTTCCATAGGAATTAAAGAACCATTTGCTACTTTCACAAACTGTGGAGTTGAAATTTTTTCATACTGCATAAAATTAGATTTGTTCCCTACCATATGATCAGTAGCCCCTGAATCTATTATCCAATGAGAAGAAGATGTAGAATCTTTAAAAGAATAGTTACCACTAATACTGTAAGAAGCAGGAGGATTTGCGTCTATCTTTGATGAAGAAGTAGATGGTTGATCACATAGACGTGTTTCAAGTTCAGCAATATGTTTCTTCAATTCTGCCATTTCATCTGCCGGACTTATTTCTGCTTTCTTATCAGACACAGTTGCCACATGACTGCCATAATCTTTATATTCTGTGGGTTTTCTGTTATAATCTTTATATTATGTAGGTTTTCTAATAATTTCCCAACAATACTCTTGTGAATGTCTTTTCTTCCCACAATGAGTATACTGTAGGTTCTTATCATCATAATTTTGATTTCTACCTCTTCCTCTGCCTCTGGTCGAATCTCTTCCTCTCTGATAATTACTCTGTCCTCTACCAATAAATGCATATCTTTCAGCATGTACATGTTCGCCTTTTTCCAAATTCTTCCGATTTTCTTCCCTTAGAAGAAGTGAATATAGTGTTCCAAGATATGGTAGTTCTTCCTTGCTAAGAATATTGAGCTTGATGGATTCATATTCTGATGAGACTCCCCAGAGTAAATCGAATACTTTCCTGATTTCTCCTTCAGTTGTTCTCTCTTTTACACAATAACTGCACTTATTTTCAACAAGGTGTCTTTGTTCATTCCAAAGTTCTCGTAGCTCTCCATAGTATTCACTTACTGATCTGGTTCCTTAGCGACATTTTCTTATCCTTTCAATAATCTCATATTCTTTAGCTATATTCCTCTGTCTAAGCTTCTTCCACGGCAGACCAAATTTAAGCAGCTCAATCCACATATATAAATGTTTTACTAATTTAAGGATTCATAGATTGAATAAGCCATGAGCTTATAAGAGCATCATCTTTAGACCACCTTTCAAACTCTGCACTGCTTCCCTCTAGGGGTGGGTTCTGTTTAATGATAAAAGCTTTTCCTCTGGATCGCAGAACAAGTTCAATAGACCAAGCCCATTCTCTATAATTTCGACCATCCAATCGGATATTTGTGATTTGAAATGGCTCCATCTTTTGATCATTTCCATATGCAGCAGATAATGATTCCTCCTTCAATCTTCCTTCCATATTATTTCACTGTTGTTTGATCACCTGAATTGATGATAACACTCTCCTTGTATCGATTTATTCTTGTCGTATATATATACTCTTATGCAATTGATAACTTCCTCTATAATTTCTTTATTTTCTGATATGCAGGTTCTTCTTAATCAAATAGAAGACTGGATTCCGTGTGGGAAGGCTGCTATCGTTCCTCACTAGAACTTGTTTAGTTGCTCTTCAATTTGATTAATGTGATCTTGATGTGCAGAAATACCAAATCTGAATCCAAAAGCTGCTGGCTGAAATCCTCTTGTTATTCAATCTAATGAACGTGATCCTGACGTGCAGATATACACGATCTAAATATAAATGATGTTGGCTGAGATTAACTTGTTATCTCTGTCCACAAATTTATCAAGTGCCCAATCTCTGATTTTAACGTGATCTTGGTGTACAAGATCTGTTGGCTGTCAACAAGTGCTTATAAAAAAATTGTCGGCTGTTACAAGTGTCGATACCAGTTTGTGGCCAGAAGAAATCTGCCGGCTATCAATAAGTGCCGATACCAATTTGTGAAAAAAAAAATATGTCTCTGTACAAGTCTGATTTTGACTATAACAGAATCGTGCGGTCTATCCTAGACTTGCACGTTGAGATAGAATTTGAATGTGAAACGACTTGCACGTTGAATATATGACATTTACTTACTGCTGTGTTATTTTTCCAAGGATAGCTGACTGCTACGATCTCCGAAAAGGCTCTGATACCATTATCGATGTTTCCCTACTTTCATACATCGGCAAACACAAGAATCATAGAGAAGATGGAGAGGGTCGGCCAATACAAGCTACCGCCCTAAAACAATTTCTTCTATTCTGTTTTTTCACAGATACACGATTAAGGGTTTCCCCCTTTAAGTACTAAGATTACAACCTCTTATTTACTATAATGCCATTAATGAGGCCTTATTTAAAGTTACCTTTAAAAACGTTAAAAATATAACTATGTAAATATCTTAGGTACAACAGAAAAAAAAAAGATACATATTCTTATCTAACCACGTCATGTATCTCTGATTGATTGCTTATAATCTTCCAACACAAATCTGTCGTTGAAGCGATTCACCTTTTGAGGCGTCTTATGGAACATTTTGGAGCAAAAAAGAAAGACCTTCACATGATATTTATTGATCTAGAAAAAGCTTATGATAGAGTACCGAGGGAGGTTCTTTGGAGAACTTTGGAAAAAAGAGGTATCCCATTAACATACATTAACCTTATAAGAGACATGTATGATGGTGCAAAAACATGTGTGAGGAATCATGAAGGAATGACAGACTTCTTTGAAGTTAATATTGGGTTACATCAAGGATCAACTTTAAGTCCATACTTATTTATAATGGTGATTGATGAGTTAACAAAACATATTCAAGATGAAGTACCTTGGTGTATGTTATTTGCAGATGACATCGTATTAGTGGAGGAGTCTAAGAAAAAAGTTAATAGAAAATTGGAACTATGGAGAGAAACATTAGAAAGCAAAGGCCTCCGACTTAGTAGGATAAAGACAGAATATATCGAATGTAAGTTTGATCATTTGGAGGATACCTAAGAGGACATAGAAATTAAAATTGACACACATTACATCCCCCAAAAGGAAAGTTTTAAATACCTAGGGTCAATTTTTCAGAGTGATGGAAGAATTGATGGAGACGTTACGCATAGAATTAATGCCGGTTGGTTAAAATGGAGAGGAGCGTCAGGTATTCTTTGAGATAAGAAGATATCATTAAAGTTAAAAGGTAAATATTATAGAGCAGCAATTAGGCCTGCCATGTTTTATGGTTCTGAGTGTTGGGCAGTTAATCATCAACATGCACAAAAGATGTCTATGACAGAAATGAAGATGTTAAGATGGATGAGTGGTCATACAAGAAAAGACCGTATACATAATAAGGTTATTAGAAACAAATTAGGAGTGGCACCAATAGAGGATAAAATGAGAGAATATCGCTTAAGATGGTTTGGACATATAAAAAGAAGATCAAAAGAAGAACCTCTAAGAAGGTATGAAAAACTAAACTTGGAAAGTATTAAAAGAGGTAGAGGACGACCACAAAAGTGTTGGAAAGAAATAATAAAGAATAATCTAGCTTATTGTGAGTTAACTGCTAACATGGCACACGATAGGGATTTGTGGAAACAAAGAATCCATGTAGCCGACCCCGTCTAGTATGGGAAAAGGCTTTGTTGTTGTTTGTTATTGTTGTTGTTGTCTATACATGCTCTAGTTAGATATTTAAATTATAAAGTGACCTTCGACTCTATCCATTGTGTATGAAGACGAAAAGGATCATTGGTCAAGGTAGCATGAAGAGAGGACTCAACTTCTATGAGGAGACCAAAGGGACAGAAAAGCAATCAACGTTCATGACAGCCAATCAAAAGGAGAAAGTGGTTTTATGGCATCATAGACTGGGCATTTGCCACTTTAAAAAATAAAAATTGTGCTACTTTAGTTAGCTAGTAGTTTTGATTTTATTTTGAGGTGTGTCTTTTCCTATGAAAGAAACCAGAACTTCTAAGCTGAAATTATTCATTCTTATGTCTAGAGTCCATGCTCTACTCCTTCCTTACATGGTTATAAATACTTTGTTTCATTTATTGATGGTTTCACCATATTCACCATGATTTACCTTATGAAATCCAAAGATAAGGTAAAGGATATCTTACTCGGATATTGTATATTTATCAATACTCAATTTCAACTGCCTATTAAGGTTATTCGTACTGATAATGGAGGGAATTTGGGTCACTCCTTGGATGCATTCTTATTGAAACTTAGCATCTTCCACCACACATTATGCCCAAACATCCCACAACAAAATGGTGTCTCAGGGAGGAAATTTTGTCACATATTGGAAGTTGCTAGGACCTAGTTGCTAGGACCTTGTTAATAGGATATAACGTTCTCAAGCAATATTAGAAAGAAATGGTCCTAACTGTAGTCTACCTCATAAACCATATGCCTAGTGTTGTACTCAAGAGAGACTCACATTTTCATTCCTTATGTCCAAATCAAAAACAATTTCATGTTCCTTTAAGAGTATTCGGGTGTACTTGTTTTGTGCATGTATACAACAATGCAAGAGATAAATTAGATGCCATAGCGGTGAAATGTATCTTTAAAAGGAGTTATGTCACAATGGATGTAACCTTTCATGAAGAGATTCCATTTTATGATGGGAATGGCAGTAATTTATCAAATGTTACTTATTCCGTAGTACTATCATCTTACCTGTAGAAGATTATCAAGTGATTGAAAGTGAAGAGCATAAATCTACATTATAAGAGGACAATAACTAGAAGACATATTCTAAAGGAGACAGAAGGGTTATCATGCCTCATCTAAGTGCTATCCTTGATCAATTTCTCACATAACTCCTTTAATTCCTCCTAATATTTCATATTATATCCCCATTGCCTTACGAAAAGGAAAATGTAGAGTAGCAAAGTATCCTATTAACAAAATGGTCTCTTATACTAACTTTTCAAAAGAATATCAGTTATTTGTGATAAATGCATAGAACGTGTTCATTCTAAAATACTTTGAAGAAGCCAAACAAGTCCCAAAATGGAAAGGCACAATAGAAGATGAAATCACTAAACCATACCTAGATACTTACAGACCTTCCACCAGGTAGGAAGACAGTGGGCTGCAAATGGGTTTATACTATAAAATTCAAGGCTGATGGAACAATCAAGAGGTCTAAAGCTAGATTGGTGGCAAAGAGATACAGTCAATCTTATGGTATTGACAATGCGGAGACATTTACTCCTATAGCGAAGATGAATAACATCAAGATCATCCTTAGTATAGTCTTTAATAAGAAATGAGAATTATGACAACTTAACATAGAAAACGTTTTTCTCGAAGGAGATCTCGGAAGAAATTTACATGGACCTACCTCCTGGGTATAATGAGAATGTGGGTTCACATAAGGTATCTAAATTGAATAAATTTATTTATGGACTGATGCAGTCACCAAAGGCCTGGTTCAAAAAATTCAATGATAGGATACTTAGCTTGGGATTCAAAAGGAGTGTTAGTGATCACACTCTATTCATAAAACAAGGTGAGAAAATTATCCTAGGAGAAGATGTCGGGCGAATTTGCTTACTAAAGGAGCGGTTGCATCAGCTGTTTGATCTAAAAGATTTGGAAAAGTTATCTTGTTTCCTTGGCATTGAAATAATTAGATGCAATAACAACATATTTTTATGTCAAAGGAAATACATCTTGGACTTGTTAGAAGAAACAAGGATACTAGATTGCCATATTTGTATTGTTTTGATCCATATGAAGATCCGAAGAGATATAAGAGACTTCCGGGTAAACTCATATATCCTACAATCAGAAGACCATATATTAGTTTCGTTGTGAGTTATGTTAGTAGATGGATGCATTCTCCCACTCGACAACACATGAATACCGTGTTTCATATAATCATATATATGAAATCTACTATTAGACATGGACTCTTATACTCATTGGACATTAAAGTATTTTCATATGCAAATTGGGCAGGTTCAGTGGATGATAGAAAATATACATCGGACAACATTGTATGTGTAGGAGGAAATGTGGTATCCTAGAAGACTATGAAACAGTCCGTAGTTGCAAGATTAAGTGTTCTCAATCATCTATAAACATTGTTATTTAATGGCTTCTAGCAATTTTCTAACTCTACCCGTGCAAGGAGCAACTTCTTTCCTCGTCCCTACTAGGTGACGTTTCAATCGTGAAATTCCACCACTAACCACCTTCCAACAAAACAAAATTTTATCTTCAATTTTTTTTCCTCAACTGGTGTACCCCACTCTCATGACCGAGATTGAGAGTCCCTAACATCCCTTCATGTCATCTTAATTGAACACTTCAATCTAATAAAAAATATAAAAATAAAAACACTTCATAAATCCATAATCTTCACTTAACACTCAAATAGAGTGTCTCCCACTTCACAAATACAATAAAAATCATATCCACGAATTTCATAACTTCATATATTGTCATTCAAAAAAAGAATAACACAAAAAATAATTAATACAAAGAATTTTTTTTTTAAAACTCAAAAAGTATACCACAACGCTAGTTGGGAGCTTTGCATAGACACCGTAGAGCACCTTGAGAGCCTTGAACACCTTGGGAGCATTTGGAGTCATCGGAGAGCATCTTGGGAGCTTTCAACAGACGCCAGAAACAAACAAAAACACGAGTTTCTGTTCGGCCAGGGATAAAGTTTATGATAATTTATGAAGTGCTTTTATTTTAAGTTTATTAAGATTTAAGTAGTAAATTAAGATTAACAGAAAGAGGTGATATACAATCTCAATATCGGTTTGATGACCCAACATAGCAGTGAGGTACCTCAATTGAGGGAAACATATTGAAAATAAAATATAAATTTTGTGAGAAGGTAATGAGTGGTGGAGTTTCTCGATTGAAATGTCACTAGGAAAGAGGTTGCTCCTTACATAGGCAAAGTTAGGAGAGTGCTAGACATATGTATAGTTGAGAAGAGACAAGAAAAAGAAGATGCAAGGATGTTTTAGGAAGAGGATGGTGGACTTTATGGTGGTCGTTGTGACAATAGCATTCCTTTTGATGCTAGGATAGAGGTTGGTAGTAGTAGCTCTCGATCACTAACCAAAGAAAAGAGAGTTGTTCAAGAGGTTGAAAGTAATAGAACATGATTAGCCATAGGAAAATCTCATTCTATCATGTAGTCGTTTTTTCCTCCTAATATTATAATTGGTACTCAACCTAGAATTCACACTGTTATGGATTTAGAGCAATTTCATGAACAAGCAGTCCTTGCAATGAGGAGATGGTTTTATGATGCATAAATTCTATTTAATGCAGCAAATTCCTTTCATTTTCAAGCAATGGCAGATGTCATTACTAACATTGGTCTAGGGTATAAGATGGCATCTTATAAAAAGTTAAGAGGGAAATAATTAGATAAGACCATCCTTGAAGTCCAAGAGTATTGTTCGATTTTGAGAGAATCATGAAAAAATACTGGATGCACTATCATGGCAGATGGATGGAAAGATAGGCAATCAAGGACATTATTAAACTTCATTATCTATTATCCTAAAAGACTTATTTTTTAGATGACTAGACATGTCAGAGGAGCGTCATACTGCAGAGGTTCTAAGGCAAGAATTTGATAAGGTAATATTGGAGGTTGGGCGTGAAAATATAGTCCAATTAATTATATATAATGTAGCTAACTATAAAGCAATTGCAAAGGAGTTAGATGAGATTCATAGTACTTTTTATTAAACACTAACGTGCAGCCCTTGTTTAGACCTCATCCTTGAGGATTTGGAGAAATGGACTTTTTATTAAACACTAACGTGCAACCCATTGTTTAGACCTCATCCTTGAGGATTTGGAGAAATGGATGAGGTAAAGGCAAATACTAAGTGTTGTTAAGATATCATTTAATTTATTTATAACCATGCATTTGTGTTATGTATGATGAAGAAATATATTGATGGTGCAGAATTTTTTCGAACTGTTGCTACTCGGTTTGCAACTAATTTCATGTCAATATAAAGCATTGTTAAACAAAAGCAAGCCTTGAATAGAAAGTTTACCATAAATGAGTGGAACCAGTTTACAGAGTTGTCTCAAAATAGGAGAAATAGAAAACTTAATGAGCCTTATAGAATGTTTACCACAAATGAGTGGCAAAAGTTTCAGAGTTCTCTCAAAATAGGAGAAATAGAAAACTTAATGAGATTTTAGATACAATCTTGAAGAATACATTTTAGAACTCATGTATTAGATTATTAAAGATCACATGTCTTTTGGTTAATGTTTTGAGATCGACAGATAGTGAGAAGAAGCCATCTATGGGCTATCTTTATCAAGCCATGGATAGAGCAAAAGAAGCTATCAAGAGCAATTTTAATAGAAGAAAAGAGTGATTATGTACCTGTGTGGAGGATTATTGATAATAAATAGAACAAATAGTTGAACAACCTATTCAGCACCAACTTACTACCTAAATCTAGTGTTTATGTATTTTGCAACCTTTAAAAGGGACGGTGAGGTTAATAGTGGTATTATTGATTGCATGTACAGATTTATCCCGAATGAGAGTAGAAAAAATGATATATATCAAGACATGGAGATCTACGATAATGCTCTTAACTTGATGTGTTTGCCTATAGTCATTTGCAATCAAATTAATATATGCCCAAGTAAAAATATAATTCATTTATCTTAATGTTTAAGTTTTTTAAATCTTATATTTATAGAGGAATAAATCTTTATATTTGTCTTTTTTTGTTAGGTATTTGATGGAGCTGGTTTCAAAGTGATTGCTCGAACTTGAGAGATGTTGTAATAAGGGTTTTGAGCCAAACCTTATTGTGAAACGAATTGCAGTGTTTTTTAACATTATCCACACAAAAAAGCGAAACAGGTTGGAACACAAGCGGCTCAATGACTTAATTTTCATCTGTTGCAACATGCGGCTTCGATAAAAATAATTAAGGATTAGTTACTAATTAAGTATTTAATTCAATATTTCAATCTATCAAGTTTTTATTCTTGAACTTTTTAATTTTTTATAATTTTCTTGTTTTTTTGTGATTTTTTTTGTGTTTCTCTATTCTTATTTTTAAAATAAATTTTTTTAATTTAACGATATGATAGGATACACTTGTCCCATGGAGCAAAACTATACATGATATGATACGGTACAAACAACACTAGATCCATGTTAAAAGTCGAAAGAGATCTCTTGCCAAGTCAAGACGAAGCTCTAATACCAATTGAAGCACCACAAGCATCTTTGGCTGACTTGATATTGTTAAGTGGACACAAACATAACTTTCTTTAACCAGATTTTTGGAAGGCTTCCCTATTAATTCAGACATTAGAAACGTTGCCCTAACTCAGTCTTGGGACTAATATTGGAATGTCTTGGGACTTGCAAACATTAAAAATGTGTGTCTGTTTATATTCTCCAGACTTTGGTACCTGCAATATTTATTCTGGGAATGTTTCCCAGACTTGGGTACTCATAATCATTAATTCTGCATTTTAGGAATCCACAATTTCTTAATTCTGATCTGACTTGTCTTTGACTGCCTGAAGCACAGCCAAAGCCACTGCAGAAATGAAATATGCTTGGATATAAGTTCAAAAACTAGATCAATGCTAAGTTTTCACTGAGACAATTACTCTAAACCTTTCATCAAGAATCAGCTGGCTTCATACAAGAAAAGCAGAAATGAGCATCATGCCAAGCATTAAGCTGGAGCTGGTCCAGACTCCAGAATGCATAACGTCTTAGATAAACATGCAAATCAGTGCCAACCAAATCAATCAAGTTACAAAAGGCATCCACTTTGGCAATTCATGAAGCTTTCCATTCTATCCATCCCCTTTAAGAAACAAAATGGCTCTAGCAGAGGCGCTTGAAGGAAAGCAACTAGAACCTCAGATTCAATGAATTCAAAACAACCTTTTGGTGTGCACAATATCTCAAGACTTCTCCTGCATCACAAGACAACCAAGTCCCATAAAAGTAAAATAGAACCTCAGACAAGATAGTGGTTTCTAATCAGACGGAATAACTTGTAGACAAAATATAGAGGACATCTCACGAACCTGACTCGTTGCAGCTGTGTAGATTTTTTCTTCAAACCTTACAGCAATTTTATTAAGTTCAGCAACACCTTGATTACCAGGGATTGGCAAGTATTTTTTTAGTGTATCCATTCTGTACACAACAAGGAGGAAAAGTGAACTTCAGCAAAGTATCTCCCAACATAAAACATCATAGAAATAAAAACAAAACGACACTCGATTTGAGAACAGACCAACGAAAAACAAACCAGAAGAGAACATCAAATGATAGTAATAATAGATAAACACAAATTTGTTCTCCCTCTAAAAGCAAGAGAGAATTTCCTTGTAGTCGATTTTCTAAAAATACCGACAAGGAAATTATGATCCCAAATAGTGGGCAGTGGGCACATAGAAATTGGTGGCTACTTCAAATTTCAACCACCCATGAAAAATAATAGAAGAATACTAAAATGAAGAAGATCAGAATCTTACATCTTATTAACGATCCTCTGTCGCGACTCAGCTGAGAGTTCCGACCTCCAATCGTTCGAAGCGATCACCGAATCTCCTTGAGCTGGATTCCAACCACTCCCCTCCATGTCTTGCGCCAAAAACAATTCTATCAACGAAACGAGAATGGGAATACCAAGCAAAGATCGAAACCCTAAACTATGCCCACCACCGCATACTACAAAATCAACTAAAATAACAATTACAGAAAAACCCAAGTCCTCAAATCTCTTCTCCTCGTTTCTCTGACCTTTTCGTTTCACATACAAAAGGATTTCAGTGTTTGTGATGCAGAAACGATGAAGACCACCAAGAAACCCTAACGTCAATGGTGAACGCAATCATGGGAAGAGATGGAAAGGAAGATCGTGAAGAGTCGGATTAGACGTAGACTGTCCCCCGGATTGAAGAGAGAGATGAGAGAAATTGGCGAAACGCCAAAAACTCATTAGTGGCATTGGAATTGCATGCCATTGCTTCCCGATTTAGCATTTCTCCATGGCCACGTGAAGACGAGCTTTCTCCTGGAAGACACGACATATACGAGCTGTCCAGATTTTTTCGTTGCTTATTTTTCAAAACCATCTCCAGTTTCAAGTCATTTTCACATTATTGCTTTCCTTTTTCTTATTCTCATAACCATTCCTATTCAACTCTATCAAACATGACTTATTTTCAGCGGCATTATCCCACCCGGCAGGGGTATCGACTCAGAAGTTCAACTCTCAAGGCATACATGTGGTTTTGACCTCTCTCTTGTAAACCAAAAAAAGAAGAGCATAAATGTACTAAAATTCTAAAATGTTCTTGTTTTTTATTCTTTCAAATAGAAATCCATTTAAATGGAGATACTATATTTTCTTTCACATTTTTTGAACTAGACAATTGCACCATCATGTTGGGTGGCCTACTGTAATGATATTTTCTTTCACTCAATAAATGTAATGGAAATATATATATATATATATATATATATAAAGGAAAACTGGATCATGTCAACCTCTTACATGTTCATCTATTGTTTTTTGGTGGTACGAGTACAATTTAAAAAATTTAATGGATTTCAAAAAAATATAAATGATATTGTTATTATACATATACCACTCATGAGCACGAGTGAACAGCACAGGTGAGTAAAATCCAAACAATCATACACATATATACGTGTATGTGTGTGTAGAATGAGTTTTTGTCTTCCAGGTGTAAAGGTTGCCCTTGATTTGCTGCCTGCTGCATGGTTTGTAGTGCTATTCAAAGAGAACACGACAGGAGTAGCTTAACACATGTATATGTGCATATACAGAATGCCTACGCTAAAAAACACTTTTAGATTTTGAAGCATACTTTTCTTCTTAAGAAAAAACATGTGTTATGCAAAAAGCTACCCAAGAGAGCAGGTACCTTCATCTGGTGGATTTTGACTTCCACCAGCACAGTTCGACAGCAATGAATTTGTATTGGTAGACTTTGATTCCATAGTGAGCATTTGAAGTGATATTTTCCTCAGATAATCCCGCTGAAGAAACAATAATACATATATGAATAAGAACACCACAAAGACCTAATGAGTTCAACCATTTTAAAATATCATAAGCTATTTAAATTTTAATCCACATTACTGAAGCTGTTTTCCTCCGTGACTTCAGTTTGAGATGCGCATGTCAACAAAGTGAAACCAAATATCAAGCTCAGTAAAAAATGGGTTTATACAAAGGCCACAGCGTGCCACAACAACCTAAATTGGGACCCTTACATGCCGAATCATAGATAAGCAGGTAGTAACCAACTAGCAACAATGGTAGAGAGGGCTGCATTTGTAATTCAATCTTTGCGAAATCCAAGGCCTTTATCTCTTTCTTTAGAAAGGCGGGAAGGAAAATTACAAATACAGGAGACACAATGGGGACCCAAAACTGAAGCCAACAGTACTGTCAGTTTTACATATCCGATCATTCAACTATCAAAGGAGCATCCTTGGCGAAAGAAGAGTGATTTCAAAAAATAAGTTTCCAAACTGAAGTTCTACACAAGTCCTCCATGACCAAACTTCAGAAAGCCAAAGATACATACATATATATATATATATATTCATGCCATTTTCCATGTAGATCTAAAATGGCATGAGGTCATCAGACATGAAATGAAGATGCAGATTAACTTAGAGAGAATCCACTGCCTAAGAAGTTCAATAGACTACAGAAGCACACAGTACCAGTACAAGCACCTAATGCGCTTCTGGTTGAACTGGATGGAGCTTGTAAAAGATTACTGAAGACACAAGGGAATGTGATGTTGTCTACCTTCAAATCTAATGTTCTATGGGAAATGAAGATAAACTCGATAGTGCACAAATACAATATCTAAAAGGTAAAACTACACCTACGTCTGCAAATGACAGAGGCATGATTGCAGGATGCCAGCAAATAATCAGTGTACCAGAGGTTATGCCTGCTTCCTTTCTGTCAATTAAAAATTCCCAGGAAAGAGTTATGGAAGAGATAAAGCACACTCAGTTGACTACGTGATGCTTATCAGATCCTTGACATGTTGTTGTCCAAACATTAGCTTCAAGAGGAAAAGAAGTTGTTGAAGCAAGGACTAAATCAGGAAGTATTTTGTGACTTGTAACTGAAAGCAGCGCTTTCATTTTATAAGGAACTGGGAAGAAGGAACCAAAAATTATCTAGGAAGCTGAACGTAAGAAGCAAGATCACAATAGAATATGGATTGCTAAGGGAATTTGAAATCTCATACAAGAGAATAACACGGTAAATATTAGGAAATCAGAATTCTGATAACCAGAAATTGAGAGAGAATTGGGGTTTCAACTGTTAGAGGCGAGAGACCTTATTTGGATCCTCTTCCTATTGATTCATTAGGAGCCACAAGGCAGACTTTCTTTAGTAAAGGGATAGATTAGTCTTTTTTTATTTCTGTTATTTTTAACAACCCCAGTCTTATCGTGTAAGTAAGATTAAGGAGAGAAAAGAGAGAACCTCTGAGGAGGGTGGCAGCCAAGCCAGCTCCCTTTCTTCATTCTTCTTCTTCGATGTATCTTCTCATTTATTAAATGAAGATTTGTATGAAAAATCAACATGGTATCAGAGTCTAATCAGCGTGATTAAGGAAGATTCGTAGACACGCTGCAGTGGTAGACGCGTGGTAATGAAGTTTGAAGCAGTCGCGCAGTCTAACGGCAGTTTGTAGAGCCAACGTCCATAGTAGGAAAGATTAGTGATTGGTACGAAAAAGAAAAGAAAAAGAAAGAAAAACATATAGCAGCCTATGGTGAGGGAGCGATTATGGTAGGAAAAGGGAAGACGTGGAATATGAAGAAATTTTCAATACAAAAAAATGAGAAGGTTTTTAGATAACACAGAAATTATTTGCAATGAGTAAGATCGATAGAACCTGCAATTATGACTAGACGGCGATGGGAATATCTAACAGGTGAAGTTCCTACGCCCAGTGTTAATGACCCTATTTACTTAAGGTAGCGTAGAGAAAATGATCTAGTAAGTGCATGGCTAATCTAATTTATGACCCCTACGATTAGGAGCACATTTATGTTTCTGGAATCAGCCTATGAAATATGGATACGAGTTCATTATGCATATATCTAAAAGAAAAATATTGCAAAGAAATATAAACTTACAGAAAAGATTCAGAAATACAGGCAAGGAGGAAGATCTATTAGCGAATACTATACAGGAATTTAGAGGAGCTGCAATTCTTCTCCAACTCAAAATATACTCGAAAGAAATGTACATGGACCTACCTCTTGGGTATAATGAGAATGTGGGTTCACATAAGGTATCTAAATTGAATAAATTTATTTATGAACTGCAGCAGTCACCAAAGGCCTGGTTCAAAAAATTCAATGATAGGATACTTAGCTTGGGATTCAAAAGGAGTGTTAGTGATCACACTCTATTCATAAAACAAGGTGAGAAAATTATCCTATTAGCAAGTTATGTTAATGACATTATTATTACAGGAGAAGATGTCGGGAGAATTTGCTTACTAAAACAGGGAGAATTTACTTAACACTCAAATAGAGTGTCTCCCACTTCACAAATACAATAAAAATCATATCCACGAATTTCATAACTTCATATATTGTCATTCATAAAAAGAATAACACAAAAAATAATTAATACAAAGAATTTTTTTTTAAACTCAAAAAGTATACCACAACGCTAGTTGGGAGCTTTGCATAGACACCGTAGAGCACCTTGAGAGCCTTGAACACCTTGGGAGCATTTGGAGTCATCGGAGAGCATCTTGGGAGCTTTCAACAGACGCCAGAAACAGACAAAAACACGAGTTTCTGTTCGGCCAGGGATAAAGTTTATGGTAATTTATGAAGTGCTTTTATTTTAAGTTTATTAAGATTTAAGTAGTAAAACTCCGCCCATGTAAGGGATCACCCTTGCATTGTCGGTCCCAAGCCCGGATAAAGGAGGAGGGTTGTGTTAGGCTTCCGACAGCCAGCGTAAAACTTCGTCGGATTTTTACAACTTGGATTACAACAATTATGAGCATTGCTTTGTGGCGTCCCCGCTTAGCGACGTGCTGCAGAGCCCGAATGCAGTAAGAAGAAAGCAAGGGCCACTACATTTTCGCCCGAATGTAGTGAATCAATTGCAGAGAAGGTTCCCACATCATGGATGAGTGTGGGTAAAGAAGTTAGTCCCGCTACATTGTCGCCCGAATGTAGTAAAAAATTTTCAGAGAGGGTCTCCGCATTTTGATTATGGACGGATGCGGGGGGGTAAGGAAGCTAGTCCTAGATAATAAGATTCGTATTGGTTCTTGGAATATCCGAACATTATCGGATAAGCTAATGGAGGTGGTAGATACTATGATTCGGAGAAAGATTCATATTCTATGTTTACAAGAGACAAAATGGGTTGGAGAAAAAGCAAAGGAGATAGAGGGTACAGGTTTTAAATTATGTTACTCAGGTAAAGAAAAGGCTCGAAACGGAGTTGGTATTATCATAAATAAAGATTTAAAGGAGAGTGTAGTAGACATACAACGATATGGTGACCAAATCATGACGTTGAAATTAGTGTTAGGAGCAGAGGTTTTGAATATAGTTTGTGCTTACGCACCCAAAGTAGGACTAGAAGATAGTATAAAGACAATTTTTTGGGAACAGTTAGATAAAGTGTTTCAAAAGATTCCACAAAGGGAGATGATTTGTTTAGGAGGAGATTTAAATGGACATGTCGATAAAGAGGCACTAGGATATCAAGGGATTCATGGAAACTTTGGTTTTGGGGATATAAACGAGGAAGGTAGGGAGATTTTAAATTTTGCTATGTCATTTGATCTCTTTATAGTCAATACAATCTTCAAAACACGAGATGAACATTTAATTACTTATAAGAGTGGCTTATCACAAACACAAATTGATTACTTTATCTGTAGAAAAAAAGATAGAGCGTGTTGTAAAGATTGTAAGGTAATTCCAGGAGAAAGCTTAACCACCCAACATCGACTTTTAGTTATGGATTTACAAATAAAAAAATGGACAAAGAAGAAAAGAGTGCATCGAGCTATTCGGACTAAATGGTGGAACCTCAAAAGCGAGAAAGAAGATATATTTAAACAGAAAGTCCTTCAAGGAGATGTTTGGAATTATGTTGGCACACCTTGTGATATGTGGAACAATATGGTTATACATATTAGGAAAGTGGCGAAAGATGTGTTAGGGGTATCTAAGGGAGGTGTACCGGCACAAAAAGAAGCCTGGTGGTGGAGTGAAGTAGTACAAAATAAAATCAAGGCAAAGAGGGCATGTTACAAGCTACATTATGCTAAGAAAACTAGTGAAACTTTAGAAGCTTATAAGAAAGCAAAGAAGGAAGCGAAAAAGGCCGTTAGTGAAGCCAAAGCTAAGATTTGGGATGACTTATATAAAAAACTCAACTCAAAAGAGGGTGAAAGAGATATTTTTAGGATAGCTAGGGCTAGAGATAAGAAAACTAAAGATCTTAATTATGTTAGATGCATAAAAGACGAGGATGAAAAAATTCTAGTGGCAAATGATGATATAAGAAATAGATGGAAAAGCAATTTTTAAAATCTTTTTAATGAAAATAAAGATGTTAGTATTAGTTTAGGAGATTTAGCCAAGTCAGAAAAGTATATAAACCACAATTTCTACCGACGTATTCAAAAGAATGAAGTCAAAGAGGCTCTTAAACATATGAAGAGTGGTAAATCGGTAGGACCATATAATATTCCTATAGAAGTTTGGAAAATACTAGGAGAAATAGGAATCACTTGGCTCACAAGACTATTTAATGAAATATGAAAAAACCAAAAGATGCCCGAGGAATGGGGAGCAAGTACACTTATACCCATATATAAGAAAAGGGAGACATTCGAAATTGTGCGAATTATTAAGGTATCAAGTTAATGAGTCAGACTATGAAATTATGGGAAAGAATTATCGAACGTAGGTTAAGACAAGTATCAAGTACAACAGAGAACCAATTTGGATTTATACCAGGCAGATCTACTATTGAAGCGATTCACCTTTTGAGACGTCTTATGGAACATTTTAGAGCAAAAAAGAAAGACCTTCACATGATATTTATTGATCTAGAAAAAACTTATGATAAGGTATCGAGGGAGGTTCTTTGGAGAACTTTGGAAAAAAGAGGTATCCCATTGACATATATTAACCTTATAAGAGACATGTATGATGGTGCAAAAACATGTGTGAGGACTCATGAAGGAACGAAAGACTTCTTTGAAGTTAATATTGGGTTACATCAAGGATCAACTTTAAGTCCATACTAATTTATAATGGTGATGGATGAGTTAACAAAACATATTCAAGATGAAGTACCTTGGTGTATGTTATTTGCAGATGACATTGTATTAGTTGAGGAGTCTAAGGAAAAAGTTAATAGAAAATTGGAACTATGGAGAGAAACATTAGAAAGCAAAGGCCTCCGACTTAGTAGAACAAAGACAAAATATATGGAATGTAAGTTTGATCATTTGGCTACTTCAGAGGACATAGAAATTAAAATTGGCACAGATTGCATTCCCCAAAAGGAAAGTTTTAAATACCTAGGGTCAATTTTTCAAAGTGATGGAAGAATTGATGGAGATGTTACACATAGAATTAATGCTGGTTGGTTAAAATGGAGAGGAGAATCAGGTATTCTTTGTGATAAGAAGATACCATTAAAATTAAAAGGTAAATATTATAGAGCAGCAATTAGGCCTGCCATGTTTTATGGTTCTGAGTGTTGGGAAGTTAATCATCAACATGTATAAATGTCTGTGACAGAAATGAAGATGTTGAGATGGATGAGTGGTCATACAAGAAAAGACCGTATACATAATGAGGTTATTAGAAACAAATTAGGAGTGGCACCAATAGAGGATAAAATGAGAGAACATCGTTTAAGATGGTTTGGACATATAGAAAGAAGATCAAAAGAACGTGTAAGAAGGTTAGAGAAACTAAATTTGGAAAGCATTAAAAGAGGTAGAGGACGACCACAAAAGTGTTGGAAAGAAACAATAAAGAATGATCTAGCTTATAGGGAGTTAACTGCTAACATGGCACACGATAGGGATCTGTGGAAACAAAGAATCCATGTAGCCGACCCCGTCTAGTATGGGAAAAGGCTTAGTTGTTGTTGTTGTTGTAAGATTTAAGTAGTAAATTAAGATTAACAGAAAGAGGTGATATACAGTCTCAATATCGGTTTGATGACCCAACATAGCAGTGAGGTACCTCAATTGAGGGAAACATATTGAAAATAAAATATAAATTTTGTGAGAAGGTAATGAGTGGTGGAGTTTCTCGATTGAAATATCACTAGGAAAGTGGTTGCTCCTTACATAGGCAAAGTTAGGAGAGTGCTAGAAGCCATTAAAAGTCAATGTCTACATATGTATAGTTGAGAAGAGACAAGAAAAAGAAGATGCAAGGATGTTTTAGGAAGAGGATGGTGGACTTTATGGTGGTGGTTGTGACAATAGCATTCCTTTTGATGCTAGGATAGAGGTTGGTAGTAGTAGCTCTCGACCACTAACCAAAGAAAAGAGGGTTGTTCAAGAGGTTGAAAGTAATAGAACAGGATTAGCCATAGGAAAATCTCATTCTATCATGTAGTCGTTTTTTCCTCCTAATATTACAACTGGTACTCAACCTAGAATTCACACTGTTATGGATTTAGAGCAATTGCATTAACAAGCAGACCTTGCAGTGAGGAGATGGTTTTATGATGCATAAATTCCATTTAATGCAGCAAATTCCTTTCATTTTCAAGCAATGGCAGATGTCATTACTAACATTGGTCTAGGGTATAAGATGGCATCTTATAAAAAGTTAAGAGGGAAATAATTAGATAAGACCATCCTTGAAGTCCAAGAGTATTGTTCGACTTTGAGAGAATCATGAAAAAATACTGGATGCACTATCATGGCAGATGGATGGAAAGATAGGCAATCAAGGACATTATTAAACTTCATTATCTATTATCCTAAAAGACTTATTTTTTAGATGACTAGACATGTCAGAGGAGCGTCATACTGCAGAGGTTCTAAGGCAAGAATTTGATAAGGTAATATTGGAGGTTGGGCGTGAAAATATAGTCCAATTAATTATATATAATGTAGCTAACTATAAAGCAATTGCAAAGGAGTTAGATGAGATTCATAGTACTTTTTATTAAACACTAACGTGCAGCCCTTGTTTAGACCTCATCCTTGAGGATTTGGAGAAATGGACTTTTTATTAAACACTAACGTGCAACCCATTGTTTAGACCTCATCCTTGAGGATTTGGAGAAATGGATGAGGTAAAGGCAAATACTAAGTGTTGTTAAGATATCATTTAATTTATTTATAACCATGCATTTGTGTTATGTATGATGAAGAAATATATTGATGGTGCAGAATTTTTTCGAACTGTTGCTACTCGGTTTGCAACTAATTTCATGTCAATATAAAGCATTGTTAAACAAAAGCAAGCCTTGAATAGAAAGTTTACCATAAATGAGTGGAACCAGTTTACAGAGTTGTCTCAAAATAGGAGAAATAGAAAACTTAATGAGCCTTATAGAATGTTTACCACAAATGAGTGGCAAAAGTTTCAGAGTTCTCTCAAAATAGGAGAAATAGAAAACTTAATGAGATTTTAGATACAATCTTGAAGAATACATTTTAGAACTCATGTATTAGATTATTAAAGATCACATGTCCTTTGGTTAATGTTTTGAGATCGACAGATAGTGAGAAGAAGCCATCTATGGGCTATCTTTATCAAGCCATGGATAGAGCAAAAGAAGCTATCAAGAGCAATTTTAATAGAAGAAAAGAGTGATTATGTACCTGTGTGGAGGATTATTGATAATAAATAGAACAAATAGTTGAACAACCTATTCATGCACCAACTTACTACCTAAATCTAGTGTTTATGTATTTTGCAACCTTTAAAAGGGATGGTGAGGTTAATAGTGGTATTATTGATTGCATGTACAGATTTGTCCCGAATGAGATTAGAAAAAATGATATATATCGAGACATGGAGATCTACGATAATGCTCTTAACTTGATGTGTTTGCCTATAGTCATTTGCAATCAAATTAATATGTGCCCAAGTAAAAATATAATTCATTTATCTTAATGTTTAAGTTTTTTAAATCTTATATTTATAGTGGAATAAATCTTTATATTTGTCTTTTTTTGTTAGATATTTGATGGAGCCGGTTTGGAAGTGATTGCTCGAACTTGAGAGATGTTGTAATAAGGGTTTTGAGCCAAACCTTATTGTGAAAGGAAATGCAGTGTTTTTTAACATTATCCACACAAAAATGCGAAACAGGTTGGAACACAGGCGGCTCAATGACTTAATTTTCATCTGTTGCAACATGCGGCTTCGACAAAAATAATTAAGGATTAGTTACTAATTAAGTATTTAATTCAATATTTCAATCTATCAAGTTTTTATTCTTGAACTTTTTATTTTTTTATAATTTTCTTGATTTTTCATGATTTTTTTTGTATTTCTCTATTCTTATTTTTAAAATAATTTTTTTTAATTTAACGATATGATAGGATACACTTGTCCCATGGAGCAAAACTATACATGATATGATACGGTACAAACAACACTAGATCCATGTTAAAAGTCGAAAGAGATCTCTTGCCAAGTCAAGACGAAGCTCTAATACCAATTGAAGCACCACAAGCATCTTTGGCTGACTTGATATTGTTAAGTGGACACAAACATAACTTTCTTTAACCAGATTTTTGGAAGGCTTCCCTATTAATTCAGACATTAGAAACGTTGCCCTATTAACTCAGTCTTGGGACTAATATTGGAATGTCTTGGGAATTGCAAACATTAAAAATGTGTGTCTGTTTATATTCTCCAGACTTTGGTACCTGCAATATTTATTCTGGGAATGTTTCCCAGACTTGGGTACTCATAATCATTAATTCTGCATTTTAGGAATCCACAATTTCTTAATTCTGATCTGACTTGTCTTTGACTGCCTGAAGCACAGCCAAAGCCACTGCAGAAATGAAATATGCTTGGATATAAGTGCAAAAACTAGATCAATGCTAAGTTTTCACTGAGACAATTACTCTAAACCTTTCATCAAGAATCAGCTGGCTTCATACAAGAAAAGCAGAAATGAGCATCATGCCAAGCATTAAGCTGGAGCTGGTCCAGACTCCAGAATGCATAACGTCTTAGATAAACATGCAAATCAGTGCCAACCAAATCAATCAAGTTACAAAAGGCATCCACTTTGGCAATTCATGAAGCTTTCCATTCTATCCATCCCCTTTAAGAAACAAAATGGCTCTAGCAGAGGCGCTTGAAGGAAAGCAACTAGAACCTCAGATTCAATGAATTCAAAACAACCTTTTGGTGTGCACAATATCTAAAGACTTCTACTGCATCACAAGACAACCAAGTCCCATAAAAGTAAAATAGAACCTCAGACAAGATAGTGGTTTCTAATCAGACGGAATAACTTGTAGACAAAATATAGAGGACATCTCACGAACCTGACTCGTTGCAGCTGTGTAGATTTTTTCTTCAAACCTTACAGCAATTTTATTAAGTTCAGCAACACCTTGATTACCAGGGATTGGCAAGTATTTTTTTAGTGTATCCATTCTGTACACAACAAGGAGGAAAAGTGAACTTCAGCAAGTAAAACAATTAAGTATCTCCCAACATAAAACATCACAGAAATAAAAACAAAACGACACTCGATTTGAGAACAGACCAACGAAAAACAAACCAGAAGAGAACATCAAATGATAGTAATAATAGATAAACGCAAATTTGTTCTCCCTCTAAAAGCAAGAGAGAATTTCCTTGTAGTCGATTTTCTAAAAATACCGATAAGGAAATTATGATCCCAAATAGTGGGCAGTGGGCACATAGAAATTGGTGGTTACTTCAAATTTCAACCACCCATGAAAAATAATAGAAGAATACTAAAATGAAGAAGATCAGAATCTTACATCTTATTAACGATCCTCTGTCGCGACTCAGCTGAGAGTTCCGACCTCCAATCGTTCGAAGCAATCACCGAATCTCCTTGAGCTGGATTCCAACCACTCCCCTCCATGTCTTGCGCCAAAAACAATTCTATCGACGAAACGAGAATGGGAATACCAAGCAAAGATCGAAACTCTAAACTATGCCCACCACCGCATACTACAAAATCAACTAAAATAACAATTACAGAAAAACCCAAGTCCTCAAATCTCTTCTCCTCGTTTCTCTGACCTTTTCGTTTCACATACAAAAGGATTTCAGTGTTTGTGATGCAGAAACGATGAAGACCACCAAGAAACCCTAACGTCAATGGTGAACGCAATCATGGGAAGAGACGGAAAGGAAGATCGTGAAGAGTCGGATTAGACGTAGACTGTCCCCCGGATTGAAGAGAAAGATGAGAGAAATTGGGGAAACGCCAAAAACTCGTTAGTGGCATTGGAATTGCATGCCATTGCTTCCCGATTTAGCATTTCTCCGTGGCCACGTGAAGACGAGCTTTCTCCTGGAAGACACGACATATACGAGCTGTCCAGATTTTTTCGTTGCTTATTTTTCAAAACCATCTGCAGTTTCACGTCATTTTCACATTATTGCTTTCCTTTTTCTTATTCTCATAACCATTCCTATTCAACTCTATCAAACATGACTTATTTTCAGCGGCATTATCCCACCCGGCAGGGGTATCGACTCAGAAGTTCAACTCTCAAGGCATACATGTGGTTTTGGCCTCTCTCTTGTAAACCAAAAAACGAAGAGCATAAATGTACTAAAATTCTAAAATGTTCTTGTTTTTTATTCTTTCAAATAGAAATCCATTTAAATGGAGATACTATATTTTCTTTCACATTTTTTGAACTAGACAATTGCACCATCATGTTGGGTGGCCTACTGTAATGATATTTTCTTTCACTCAATAAATGTAATGGAAATATATATATATATATATAAAGGAAAACTGGATCCTGTCAACCTCTTACATGTTCATCTATTGTTTTTTGGTGGTACGAGTATAATTTAAAAAATGTAATGGATTTCAAAAAAATATAAATGATATTGTTATTATACATATACCACTCATGAGCACGAGTGAACAGCACAGGTGAGTAAAATCCAAACAATCATACACATATATACGTGTATGTGTGTGTAGAATGAGTTTTTGTCTTCCAGGTGTAAAGGTTGCCCTTGATTTGCTGCCTGCTGCATGGTTTGTAGTGCTATTCAAAGAGAACACGACAGGAGTAGCTTAACACATGTATATGTGCATATACAGAATGCCTACGCTAAAAAACACTTTTAGATTTTGAAGCATACTTTTCTTCTTAAGAAAAAACATGTGTTATGCAAAAAGCTACCCAAGAGAGCAGGTACCTTCATCTGGTGGATTTTGACTTCCACCAGCACAGTTCGACAGCAATGAATTTGTATTGGTAGACTTTGATTCCATAGTGAGCATTTGAAGTGATATTTTCCTCAGATAATCCCGCTGAAGAAACAATAATACATATATGAATAAGAACACCACAAAGACCTAATGAGTTCAACCATTTTAAAATATCATAAGCTATTTAAATTTTAATCCACATTACTGAAGCTGTTTTCCTCCGTGACTTCAGTTTGAGATGCGCATGTCAACAAAGTGAAACCAAATATCAAGCTCAGTAAAAAATGGGTTTATACAAAGGCCACAGCGTGCCACAACAACCTAAATTGGGACCCTTACATGCCGAATCATAGTTAAGCAGGTAATAACCAACTAGCAACTATGGTAGAGAGGGCTGCATTTGTAATTCAATCTTTGCGAAATCCAAGGCCTTTATCTCTTTCTTTAGAAAGGCGGGAAGGAAAATTACAAATACAGGAGACACAATGGGGACCCAAAACTGAAGCCAACAGTACTGTCAGTTTTACATATCCGATCATTCAACTATCAAAGGAGCATCCTTGGCGAAAGAAGAGTGATTTCAAAAAATAAGTTTCCAAACTGATGTTCTACACAAGTCCTCCATGACCAAACTTCAGAAAGCCAAAGATACATACATATATATATATATATTCATGCCATTTTCCATGTAGATCTAAAATGGCATGAGGTCATCAGACATGAAATGAAGATGCAGATTAACTTAGAGAAAATCCACTGCCTAAGAAGTTCAGTAGACTACAGAAGCACACAGTGCCAGTACAGGCACCTAATGCGCTTCTGGTTGAACTGGATGGAGCTTGTAAAAGATTACTGAAGACACAAGGGAATGTGATGTTGTCTACCTTCAAATCTAAAGTTCTATGGGAAATGAAGATAAACTCGATAGTGCACAAATACAATATCTAAAAGGTAAAACTACACCTACGTCTGCAAATGACAGAGGCATGATTGCAGGTTGCCAGCAAATAATCAGTGTACCAGAGGTTATGCCTGCTTCCTTTCTGTCAATTAAAAATTCCCAGGAAAGAGTTATGGAAGAGATAAAGCACACTCAGTTGACTACGTGATGCTTATCAGATCCTTGACATGTTGTTATCCAAACATTAGCTTCAAGAGGAAAAGAAGTTGTTGAAGCAAGGACTAAATCAGGAAGTATTTTGTGACTTGTAACTGAAAGCAGCGCTTTCATTTTATAAGGAACTGGGAAGAAGGAACCAAAAATTATCTAGGAAGCTGAACGTAAGAAGCAAGATCACAATAGAATATGGATTGCTAAGGGACTTTGAAATCTCGTACAAGAGAATAACACGGTAAATATCGCAACCTGCAATTGAACCCTTGACTTCTGGCACAATGCCCTACCAATGTGGTATGGCCCTGGTGAGAAATCCTGTTGATTGTCGTGTATCTAGGATTGTGATACTTACGTAACACAAGAAAAACAATATAAATCAAAGTCACCACTAAACAAAGCACAGCTGGGATGCGTGGAGTTTAACTTTAAGAAATGAACACTCAAACACTGTCACTGTTGAATTTCTTAACGATTTTATAAGCTTGAATTCCCCACAAAATTCATATTATTTTCAGGTCCGCATACACATGCTGTATATATATATATATATATATATATATATAGAGAGAGAGAGAGAGAGAGAAACATTACCCATGTAAGGGATTACCCTTGACCGTTCTCAAATCTGGATAAAAAAAGAGGGTTGTATTAGGCTTCTAATAGCTAGTGTAAAACTTTGTCAGACTTATCTGTCATGAATTCTACAAATTACGATAGGGTTTTGTGAAAATAAAGAATCCATGTAGTCGACCCCATTTAGTATGAAAAAAGGCTTTGTTGCTGTTGTAGTAGAGAGATTATTGAAAGAGAGCAACTTATTTCCTTTTGCATCGGTATGTCTGCATGCAAAGGTGCGGTCTCATTTTGGTGGTGGTTGTTGAAGAGGATAAGCACTAATTCATCGTTATGCTTCCAGTGTCGGCACCAGTCAGCATCACTCAACTTAGGAGACTAAGAAATAAAGTAGCTCATGGCTAAACATCATTTCAAAATCACTCAACTTATTTCCGGATCTGATGTTTCCTTTCCCACACAAAAAAAAGGAAAAGAAGCTCCCGTCTAGATCCCTTTGTGGAGTTTTATCAATTTTCAAAATCAAAACTCAGCTAATTAATCGAGCATGTATGCAGATACAGCATAAAGCTGTGACTGTAGCGAAGAAAGTACACTATAATCAGGTAAGATATCCGTCAGATATCACACTCCGACGAATGTCACATGGCTAAACATCATAAGCATATGATTGTTCATGGAAGTAAAACCAGGCATAAGCCATAATAAATCATAACATTTATTTAAATATCAAAGTTCAAGACGTGGTGGTGGCATTCACCTGGAAGTCCAGTTAATTCAAAAGAAAAGAAACAAAATAAAAGCAATCTAAAACTCTCAAACATCCATTCCCCATCTTCCACTCAGTAGATCCTCACGATACAACTGCTACTCGCTATCACAATCTGTTATGCAGCTCACTTCAGGTCCATCTGTATAAAATGTATGGTGAGCGTAGCCTTAGTTCAATAACTAACTGGACAGATCCTTCACAATAAGGTCATACAAGAAACACGCAACTACAGAATACCAAATAGCAGTCATTGAATTCATAAAACGTACACAGTATTTTCGATTAATTAAGCAAACCCATATATATGCCGATGACGCAAATCAATATTGCACACATGAACCCATATTGAGTTTTGGTAGTCATGACACAGACACGAGTCTGCAATTAATCTGCACGAGATGTCTGACTCTCCATACCAAAACCGATTAACATGATGCAATATCGACTACCAGATTAGAGTATTGCAGGTACACACTCAATATTTGCACAACTCAAAAGTCTAAGGGCAAAACACACCACACGCATAGCCATTATTTCATGTAACTACTTTGACAAAAATTTCTTTTATATTCATTAATCAGGTATCCCAACCCATCTATCAACAAGACGCATCCATGGGCTATTTGCCTCGCCCATAAAAGAAGATCAATGAGAGAACCTCGGGTTATAATATGCACATCCCACAGTGAAATCATGGTCGCTCTGAAAAAATTTCTAGATTTTGCCACCTGCCTGTGGGACACAAGCTACAAAGTAAAAAACCAGTGAAGTGCATGTTATAATCATTTTCTAATAGTAATCAATTTTCTCTCTTTTCCAATTTGGTGCCTGACAAAAGCCACAGATGACTCGCTCCCCATGCCAATGCTGGGTCTATCCACAAGCAAAGAACAGCAGCAATGGGAATCGAACCCTTGATTGCCTGTCCAGAAACAGAGGCTTTCTCCTACCAGGTGGTCCCCTTGGAGCCATACTTTTGCATTTATAATTTTTGGCATTTTTAAGATGGAATGAACTTCTTCTGTACATAAAGATATAAAATTTAAAATAAATTAGTTCAAAACGCAGGGATGCTGCAAAATTCTTAATAACCCCATATTTAATCTCACAGACGACTTCATCGAAACCCATTCCCAATATATCACCTAGAATTTCTTTTATGTTTCTAACCGTCATCTCCTTTGTTAAGACAACTAGTTGCCCCATTGAAAGACTGAGTAACTCATAAATATCGTGAAGTGTGATAATCATCTCACTTTATGGCATATGAAAGTTGTTTGTATCTGGTTGTCAGCATTCGATAAAAGCAGTTAGCAATGCATGATCTATCACCTCGTAGAGTAAGTTCGTCTGTCCAATCAACCCATTGCTCTTTATAAGCTCAAACCCAATCAACCCATGATCATTGCTCTTCACTGGCCAAGCTCTACTCATCGTGTAACATGTATGAGCTGTTATCACTTTTTGTATTACATGTAATTATATATTTACATAATATTAGAATAAAGAATATTTCTAAATAATTTGATAGATATGTTTAAAAGTAAATGTTCATCTCAAATCTTATATGCAATGACCTTTAAAGCTCGAAAGTAATTCTATAAGAACATCTCTCGTCATCTACAATATCGATTTCAGCACCTGAGGATGAAGTATCCTCCTCGTACCATGAAGGGCCTACTTCATCTTCCCCTCATTCTCATTTACGAGAACATCTTTCATAGATCACTGCATTACGTCTCTCAGAAGAAGCGGTGACGTTACACTCTCGTATTCGTGTATTATCAGCCATATCTATATACAACAACTATACCTTTTCTCATATTAGATGGGTCTGCTACATGGATTCTTTGTTTTCACATAGTCTTATCATGTGTCGTGCTGGCAGTGAGGTACACACGTCCATGGTGTGTCTCCCTAAAAAGGGAGACATGCCTCAGCCATGTTGAAAAATATTGTGTTTTTTCGATGCTCAAAAAATTAACAAAATCTATAGAAGCAAATGAAAATCGGTACAACACAAAATCAATAATATACGTTGATAAATCGACGAATCTAGTTCGAATCGACTCTAAAAATGGTAAACGCCCTTCACACCTCTTTTAATTTTCGATTCTTTCAAAATCAACCAAAAAAATGGATTCCAATTCATTTTTAGGGTACAAAACACTATAGATCCCCTACTACGTACATAAAGTGAAGCGAGAAGCGAAGATCAGCCGGAAAAGCGGGCAAAAATGAACATGGGAGTCGGTTCGCGCGAGAGGAGAGAGAAACACCCGTTTTTCATTTGGAGGGTAATTTTGTAATTGACAAAAATGTCTAGGGGTATTTCTAGAAAACGGGAAATTTGGGATGTGTGTTAGTAAAAGTGGTGTGCGCATGTCAATTGTATATTTTGAAACTCAAATAAACTGTGTCAATTTTAATAAGTTTTCAATCAATACTCCACAACAGATAACGTGACATAGCACCAAACTGTGAATGTTTAGCTAAAAGAAATTTATCGTCAAGGATGAGTCAAACACCACCCAACCATCGGTATATGCAGAACGGGTAGTACAAGTTTTTATTCATGATCAATATTTCACAAGTCTTGATGCGCTAAACTATGGATATTTAGCTAAAATTGCCGAGTCGGACATAGACAAACCATGAGTATCGAGGATCAAAGTCGCAAAAACTTGACCATCTTTCTAAAAAGTTGCCCAAATAACACGATTTGGATAAGAACCCTTATGTTTCAACCATCAAAGAAAATAACGAAAGAACGTTAAAACAGAGGAGATCAAAATCTTACATCTTATTAACGACTCTCTCTTCTGCAAATCAGCAGAGATCCGGACTTCCAATCGTTCGACGCAATCACCGGATCTCCTCCAGCCGGCCTCCAACTATTCCCGTCCATATTTTACACCAACAACAATTCTACCGACGGAACGCAAAAGGCAGACAAATCCCTACAGAGATTCCACCAAACCTAACCGATTTCATAAAAGCCCGAGTTCCAATCTCTTCTTCGCTTCCCTCTTGCCTTTTTACTTCACAAAGAAGAAAGCTTCGTGACGCGGAGACAACCGACGGTAAATTGACCATACGAAGGGAAAAGGAATGATTGTGGTCAAACGGTTCCGTCGAATTTACAAGTCTAAGCCAAACCACATCATCCATCTCAGTTTGGTTCTGTTCAGAACCATGGTGCATTACACTCCGAGCGAGTAGATTATAGTGTATAATATATGGCCTATCACACACCGCAAAAAACTCAGTGCATTGGCATATAAAGAACCATCATCCAAAAGTAGACGACACTTTTTTCTTGCATTCAATTTCCAGTGGCACCAAATAAATAGCAAGTACTACTCATATGTCATCAATGTGGTTCTTTACATGTGAACTCGCTAATTTTTTTTAACCTTGAAACTGTGAACAAGAGCACATCTTTTCTTAAAACCATACTAAAACCAAAAAGAAGGTTCTACTGGGCCGGTTGTCGAGAGTGCACTCACTTGGCGTCCCTCTGGGTTTGCTTTATGTCTGTTCCTGATAAACAACAAAAGTAATGCAAGTGCAATGTGATTATAACCGAAGTGGTAGGGATGGATTCAGCCGGTGATGAAGCTGGTCGCTGATGGTGGTAGTGGTCATCGAAGGTTTTGCAAGTGAACATTAATTATTTTCCATCGGGTGCCGGTTGGCTTGGCCCATTGTTTTGCAACACTATGAAGAGGGGTGGTGGTTATGACAGGTTAGTAGGCGGGGGTGGTCGTGATGGCAGTGACTTGTGATTAAGTGGTGGCTCTGAATGGTGGTTGCGGTTATAGACAGCAGCAGATTCTGGTGACGTCCGCTCTTGTGGTGATTGTCATGGTGGTAGAAGATGAGCTTAATGGCAGTGGCGGATTCCAAATGGCTTAGACCCAAAAAAGCCAACCCTCTCTGGAAGCAGGATGATTAACGATCCCCAAGGGGCAGAATAACACCTTATGGGATATCAAAACCAATTTCTCGTCAAACCCATCCTACTTGTTTTTTCGTTTATTCTATTATCAACTTTGCGCCTAAAGGAAAATCTCAATCCTAAGTTCGTCTGTCTCAAAATGTGTAAGAGTTGAGGAGATCGTTGAGTGGATAGGTCCGACTAGGATAGGTTTCCACGAGGTCAAATGAACCCAATGACGTGATTAGAATAGGTTCCGTCCTGTAAACAGTCAGACTAGATGAGAGTTCAGCCCAACAAAGATTGGGTTAATAAACCAAAGATTAGCTTTGTTTACAGTTCACACGAAGGTTGAGCTCAGATTAATCAACCACTCGTGAAGTCGGGCGGACCGTGCACGTACATGTGTGGGAGTCTAAGGCAAGGAAGAGTAACAAGACCACCCCATGATCAGCCAGAGATTTTCGCACAACGAAGCCGAAGTGCATGCCCACGCACACACACACAGTGCAAAGAAGATGAAAACAGGTAAGATAATTCTCCATGTTCAGTTTATCTGTTTCGCGAGGAAATGCTTTAAAAAAAAAATCACTCCTGCGACTCCTGCAGGCCAACCAGAATAATATCCACTCCTGCACATTGCCACGAAGTACAACAAAAGAACATGGAATGGAAAAACCTGCACCAACCACCCTGCAGATGTTTACGCCATATCATAGAATTTATCCTGAATCAGGCACACAAATTTCAGAGACGACAAACGAAATGATCGTTTGAAGTTCCCAGGCGTCGGTTCACAAAGCAATGCCAGAATTTTACAACACTGCAGTGCTTAATTTTCTGAGATAATTTATAGCGAATATCTTCACATGAATGGAGGCATTCGAGAAAGACGAACATGATGCTGGTATGAACTTTCCGCGCGCCCTCGTCCTCCTCCTCTATCGGCATACAACTGCCACAAACTGCTTCTGTTGATGGAGTCTGAGCTACTGAGCCCTGGGGCAGTTCTGTCCACAGTAGAATATAATGGCCACCAATTGCTTCCGCCAATGGAATCGGCACCACCTGCAGCACTAGCAGGACCTTGAGATTGAACTACCTATCCAGACCAGTATAAAGTCATTGAATGCTTCTATGAACAGAATCAGACCCACCTGGACTGCTGCTAGCCGGAGTTTGTCCATGGTGAAATGGCCCCCACCAATGTGACTCTCCATCCACTGGAACCCAAGGGAACGGAGCGAACTGCTCTCTTTCCCATCCATGAGCATGGTTCTGGTGGCTGCCGGAACTTTCACCATCCTGGCGGTTTCGACCAGAGGCGGATGCTGAAGTTGCACCGGAATAGAAGCCACCATGATCAAGTGACGAGGCAGCAGCAGGAGTTCCTAGATGGGAAGATGGCATGGGTGCTACTGAGCGAGGGGCGGATCTTCTGGTTGGCATAGAAAAAGCACCACGCATGGCTGGAGAAATTTGTTGTTGGGAAGGGTGAAGGCGAGCATGTCCTCGAGCACTTACAATATAAGGTGGTATCCCTGAGGAAACGAGAGAGGTTCCGTCTCTGGAAGATCTGCAACAAAGAAAGAGGAAGAGAAATGCAAATTTTTATTTCTAGCAGAAAAGAATAACATGATGGGAGGCAAACATTTCCCAGAAGCAAGATTACTGAAATAGTAACTTGCAAAGGTTCTCTAAGAGCAAAGGTACAGTATGACACGTAAGAATGAACCCGTGAAGCTTAAGTAGGTAAATGTCATCGTCGTCACCATTGAAATAGTATTTTGGATATCAATTGCTATTGTTGAATCAGGGAAAGAAAAACACTCAGTGTGAAATAAGCAAAGAACACAGATGGACTATCATGAATTGGCAGTTAACGAATAATAAATCGTCAGACATTTACAGATAGGTTTCCCTGAATAGAAACCGATTTCAATATCAATACCTCATGAAGTGTTATCCATCTCATGAGTCATGACCAAAGACAAAGCATCGGTTTTCTCATGGCATTGGGCTTCTAGCATGAACGTTTCCAAAAGTCATTAAAGAACAGACATCTACTACAATCAAAACCAATTCAGACTTCAGTTAATATCGAGACAGATGAGAAATAATCCACGCAAGCCAAGCAAACATCTAAGATTCACTTTCTGCAAGACAATAAATCAAAAAAGATCACAGGCCAAGCAAGATGCATCTTGTTCGTGAGTTAATCCAGATACTGCCAAATTTAAAGTTGAAATGTTTTTAGGTGCAAGTATTAATCGATGGTCAAACCCACGCTAATCCCAAGAGGGCCCCTAGTTTTCCAAACCATGTCCAATCAATAGGTGAAGCCCAGTGAGTGGAAAAAGAATATTCACCCTAATATTATAAATAAGATGCTAACAAGAATGCAATCATGCTAAACAAAGCTAAAATTCTCACCCGTTACCAAAAAGAAATTGGGGAACAAAAGCTGCGAGCCTAGGTAGTCCATCTGAATCAAAACTGGTCCTTGCAGGCCTTTGTGTTGCAGAAGGTGCAGGAGACTGATCGGAGTTCTGCATAAGCCCACTTGTTGGAGAGAATGGAGAAGAATGTGGCTCCCAGTTATGATGGACCTCTGTACCAGGCAAACCATGAGTAGAGATATCGGCGGGCCCAGAAACACTAGCCCAATGATGATGGAAAGCTGAGGCATCAGCTATACTGTCAGAATTAATGGATGAAGAAGGTGGATGGATGGGCTGAACATAAGCATGCAGAGCTAAATATGGGCATCCATGAACAGTTGGTGAAGCGCTTGCATGATCAGGGTAGATGGCAAGATGTCCAAACAGATCTTGATCTGCGGGAATGAACCTTAAATTTGAGTAAGGGGCCAAACAAAAGCCAGGAATGTGGTACACTGAAACTTACATGAACTTGACGAAGGATCAAAGTCCCTGCAACATCACAAATAATAACATATAAATTTACAAGTTTGATACAGAACTAAGATTATAATTGAGGGGATCAATGCCTCTAAATGATAACATAAACACATGGATTTCAACTTATTTTACTGTAAACTGTATGTAAACATGACAAGAAGATACTACCAACACCTTTATGCTTGTTACATTTACATAATTACAACAGTTTAGCCATATTTTCAGAGGTAGGCATTGCAATGGGGTGCGTTTTGACAGATATACACCTCTACAAGGCCCTAACTTGAACCTCAATGGGGTTGGTATTGGGTTGGGCTTCTCTTTCCCCATAGGTAACGGGGCAGGTGTGGTGTATGTGTGTGTAGTCCGGTATGGGTCAGGGCACCTTATTCCCTTACTTGAACTCAAACCTGATCGGATCGGGTATTCCCAGCCCCTATTCAGGTAAGGTCAATATTGCCATCCCTGTTTAGAAGACAGGTAGCCACATCATGAAATGATAATCAATTGAAAGGGTCATCGTAACTCATCATATTCAAAGATAGCGGCTTATATCATGGGAAGAAGAGAAATATGTGTTTTTCTCCAATTCCTCAATTTCTTGCACATAAGCATGCTGCTGCTTTCTATGTTTATTTTATCAATAATTAACGCAAAACTATATGACAGTGAGAATCCGTTATGTAGATGAGAAGTGATAAAAAGTGATGCATTGCTTGATCAAGAGAAAAAACAAAACCAGTTGAAGTTTCTGCAAACAAACAGGATCACTAATGTCCAGACTTGTTTCCCAGATAAAGTGATCATTTTAACACACTTATTTCCCAGATAAAGGTTTAAATACACGTAGAAATGCTCTTTCTCTCTCTAATGTATCTATCTATCTATCTATATATATATATAGAACTCCGCCCACGTAAGGGATCACCCTTGCATTGCCGGTCCCAAGCCCGGATAAAGGAGGAGGGTTGTGTTAGGCTTCCGACAGCCAGCGTAAAACTTCGTCGGATTTCTACAACATGGATTACAAAAATTATGAGCATTGCTTTGGGGCGTTCCCGCCTAGCGACGTGCTGCAGAGCCCGAATGCAGTAAGAAGTAAGCAAGGGCCACTACATTTTCGCCCGAATGTAGTGAATCAATTGCAGAGAGGGTTCCCACATCATGGACGGGTGTGGGTAAAGAAGTTAGTCCCGCTACATTGCCGCCCGAATGTAGTGAAAAATTTTCAGAGAGGGTCTCCGCATTTTGATTATGGACGGATGCGGGGGGTAAGGAAGCTAGTCCTAGAAAATAAGATTCGTATTGGTTCTTGGAATATCGGAACATTATCGGGTAAGCTAATGGAGGTGGTAGATACTATGATTCGGAGAAAGATTCATATTCTATGTTTACAAGAGACAAAATGGGTTGGAGAAAAAGCAAAGGAGATAGAGGATACAGGTTTTAAATTATGGTACTCAGGTAAAGAAAAGGCCCGAAACGGAGTTGGTATTATCATAAATAAAGATTTAAGGAGAGTGTAGTAGACATACAACGATATGGTGACCGAATCATGACATTGAAATTAGTGTTAGGAGTAGAGGTTTTGAATATAGTTTGTGCTTACGCACCCCAAGTAGGACTAGAAGATAGTATAAAGACAGTTTTTTGGGAAGAGTTAGATAAGGTGTTTCAAAAGATTCCACAAAGGGAGATGATTTGTTTAGGAGGAGATTTAAATGGACATGTCGGTAAAGAGGCATTAGGATATCAAGGGATTCATGGAAACTTTGGTTATGGGGATATAAACGAGGAAGGTAGGGAGATTTTAAATTTTGCTATGTCATTTGATCTCTTTATAGTCAATACAATCTTCAAAAAATGAGATGAACATTTAATTACTTATAAGAGTGGCTTATCACAAACACAAATTGATTACTTTATATGTAGAAAAAAAGATAGAGCGTGTTGTAAAGATTGTAAGGTAATTCCAGGAGAAAGCTTAACTACCCAACATCGACTTTTAGTTATGGATTTACAAATAAAAAAATGGACAAAGAAGAAAAGAGTGCATCGAGCTATTCGGACTAAATGGTGGAACCTCAAAAGTGAGAAAGAAGATATATTTAAACAAAAAGTCCTTCAAGGAGATGTTTGGAATTATGTTGGCACACCCTCTGATATGTGGAACCAGTGTTGTCCGTATCGCACCGTATCGTCGTATCGTGGGCCACCACGATATGATACGGGCCCCCGTATCGCAGGTGCGGGCGTATCGCACCGTATCGTGCGATACGGCCCGTATCGCACGATACGGTGCGTATCGCCCGTATCGTACGATACGGGCGATACGCCCTGGGACCCTTATAAAGGGTCCCGGGCCGAGGGAAACCCGCGATTTTTCGCGGGTTTCCTCTCTCCTTTTGGGTTCTTCAAGCTCCCTAAGAGTCGGTTTTCGCCTCCTTGGTGTTCAAAGCTCTAAAATCGTGCCCTACGGTGTCCGTCCAAGCCTCCAAACTCGGATTTAGGTATATTTTTAATGTTTTTTTCCTTTTTTTCCTTTATATTTATTGTTTTTTGTGTTATTTCGGGTTTTTTTTTTTGAATGACAAAATATGAAGTTATTAAGTGTGTGTATACGATTTTTATTGCATTCATGAAGTGGGAGACACTCGATTTGAGTGTTATTTGAAGATTGGGGGATTTATGAAGTGCTTTTATTTTCAGGTTTTTGTTTGAATTAAAGTACTCATTGAGATGGCAGGAAGGGGTGGTAGACACTCTCATTCAAAGTCTGATGATCCGGCATGGCAGTGGGATATACCAGTTGAGGGTTCAAGGTTAAAAATCAGATGTTTATTTTGTGAAAAGGTGGTTAGTGGTGAAATTTCAAGGTTGAAACACCACCTAACAGGAACCAGAAAAGAAGTTGCTCCATGCACAGGCAGAATTAGAAGTGTGCCAGAAGGTATTAAATGGCAATGCTTGCAGATGATTGAGAGCATACAGGAAAGGAGACAACAAAAGGATGATTTCCAGATGTGTGAAGAAGCTGATGATGCTACTGCCACTGGAGTTGGATTCACTGATAGTTTGCCTTCAGATGCTAGAACAGATATTGGTAGTAGCAGTTCGCGAGCACCTAGCAGAGGAAAGAGGGTTGCAGCTGAAGACTTTGGAGGTGGCAGAAGAGGAAGTTCAGGAAGGAGTAGAGGAAGAGCTTCTTCTTCTAGCATACATTCGTTCTTTCCTCCTTCCACTACACCTGGTGCTCAGCCAGGAATTCGTGCTGCTATGGCTTCAGAACAACTGCACGATCAAGCAGACCTTGCAGTGGGCAGATGGTTTTATGATACATGCATTCCATTTAATGCAGCAAACAGTTTTCATTTTCAAGCAATGGCAGATGCAATTGCTAACATTGGTCCAGGATACAGGATGCCCTCTTATCAGAAGTTGAGAGGGAAGATATTAGATCAGACCGTGATTGAAGTGCAGCAATACTGTTCGACTTTGAGACAATCGTGGAAGGAAACAGGATGCACTATCATGGCAGATGGATGGACCGATAGGCGAGGAAGGACATTGCTAAACTTTCTTGTATATTGTCCTAAAGGACTCATGTTTTTGATATCTCTAGATATGTCAGAGGAGAGGCACACTGCAGAGATCCTACGAGAGGAATTTGATAAGGTTATACAAGAGGTTGGGCTAGAAAATGTAGTCCAATTGATTACAGATAATGCAGCTAACTACAAAGCAGCCGGAAAGGAGTTAGCTGATATTTATGGGACTTTCTACTGGACACCATGTGCAGCCCATTGTTTAGATCTCATCCTCGAGGACATCGGTGAGATGGATGAAATAAAGGCAGCAACTGAGTGTTGCCAAGATATTACAAAATTTATTTACAACCATGCATTTGTTTTATGTATGATGAGGAGATACACAGAAGGTGCAGAGCTTCTTCGCACAGCTGCAACTCGGTTCGCAACAAACTTCTTATCTGTACAGAGTATTGTGAGACAGAAGCAAGCTTTAAAGAGAATGTTCTCCTCAGATGAGTGGCAACAATTTGCAGAGTTGCCACAAAACAGAAGGAACAGAAAGTTAAATGAGATTGCAGAAACGGTTTTTAGAAGTTCATTTTGGAATGCATGTATCAGATTATTGAAAATTACTTGTCCTTTAGTGAAAGTTTTGAGATTGGCCGACAGCGAGGAGAAACCATCTATGGGCTACCTTTATGAATCCATGGACAGGGCAAAAGAAGCAATCAGAAATAACTTTAATGGAAAAAAAAGAGATTATGTGCCCGTGTGGAAAATAATTGATAGTAGATGGAATAAACAATTGCATCAACCTATTCATGCAGCAGCCTACTATCTAAACCCATCATTGAGGTACTCAGCAACCTTCAAAAGGGACGGTGAGGTTAATCGAGGAATCATTGAATGCATCGACAGATTAGTCCCTGATGAGAGCATAGTAGATGCGATACATCGAGATGGAGATATATGATAATGCTCTTCACTTGATGGGTTTGCCTGTTGCAATTCGCAACCGCTCTACGATGCGTCCAGGTATATTGTTTATTTTCATATTTAAGTTCCATCTTACATTACTGTGGATTATTATGTCTCTAATGTTTATATTTTCTTTACAGATGTTTGGTGGAACAGGTTTGGAAGTGATTGTCCAAACCTTAGAGATTTTGCAGTTAGAGTCTTAAGCCAAACCTGTAGTGCAACAGGTTGTGAAAGAAATTGGAGTGTTTTTGAACACATCCATACAAAAAAGCGCAACAGGTTGGAACACAAAAGGCTTAATGATTTGGTTTATATTCGTTGTAACATGCGCCTTCGTGAAAGGTAATGTTGTATTACTTTCAAATTTTCAATTCGATATTATTTAACTTCAGTTTTCAATTGTTAATATTACTTACTAATTGTTTATCTTTGTTTGTGTCGTAGGCAATTAAAAAAAGTAAATAGAGAAGAAAGTCAGTTCGATCCAATAAGTTTGGATAATTTTGATATATTAGAAGATTGGGTTATGGAAGACACTGAAGAAAATGCCCTCCTAACAGAAGAAGACGTTGCCTGGATTAATTTGGAAGGAGCGCAACAACATTATGGAGATGAAGAATTTGATTTTGAAGAAGAAGGTGTGGGCGTGGCTGATGATGATGAGGATCTGCAACAAGGAGAAGATGAAGATTATTTAGTTGATGATCCTGATTACAATTTGTAAAATGTAACATTATATGTAACTGTAGTGTACTGTAAAGTGTAAACTATGTCTGTATTTTATTTTTTGGATTCAAAATATGTAAATTTGGATGCAATTGTTCAATGCTGAATGCTCAATCTGTACTAAACTTACATTATATGAATTTAAAGCAATTATCAGATTTTTCCTGATTTTTTCTTGATTTTTTTCGATTTTTTTCGATTTTTTATTAATTTTTAATTATTTTTACATTATTTTAATATTAAAGTACGATACGATACGATACGATACGATACGCCCGTATCGTGGAGCCCAGCGATACACGATACGATACGCGTCAGACAACACTGTGTGGAACAATATGGCTATACATATTAGGAAAGTGGCGAAAGATGTGTTAGGGGTATCTAAGGGAGGTGTACCGGCACAAAAAGAAGCTTGGTGGTGGAGTGAAGTAGTACAAAACAAAATCAAGGCAAAGAGGGCATGTTACAAATTACATTATGCTAATAAAACTAGTGAAACTTTAGAAGCTTATAAGAAAGCAAAGAAGGAAGCAAAAAAGGCCGTTAGTGACGCAAAAGCTAAGATTTGGGAGGACTTATATAAAAAACTCAACTCAAAAGAGGGTGAAAGAGATATTTTTAGGATAGCTAGGGCTAGAGATAAGAAAACTAAAGATCTTAATTATGTTAGATGCATAAAAGACGAGGATGAAAAAATTCTAGTGGCAAATGATGATATAAGAAATAGATGGAAAAACTATTTTTATAATCTTTTTAATGAAAATAAAGATGTTAGTATTAGTTTAGGAGATTTAGCCAAGTCAGAAAAGTATATAAACCACAATTTCTACCGACGTATTCAAAAGAATGAAGTCAAAGAGGCTCTTAAACATATAAAGAGTGGTAAATCGATAGGACCAGATAATATTCCTATAGAAGTTTGGAAAATACTAGGAGAAATAGGAATCACTTGGCTCACAAGACTATTTAATGAAATATGGAAAAACCAAAAGATGCCCGAGGAATGGAGAGCAAGTACACTTATACCCGTATATAAGAACAAGGGAGACATTCAAAATTGTGCGAATTATCGAGGTATCAAGTTAATGAGTCATACTATGAAATTATGGGAAAGAATTATTGAACGTAGGTTAAGACAAGTATTAAGTACAACAGAGAACCAATTTGGATTTATGCCAGGTAGATCTACTATTGAAGCGATTCACCTTTTGAGACGTCTTATGGAACATTTTAGAGCAAAAAAGAAAGACCTTCACATGATATTTATTGATCTAGAAAAAGCTTATGATAGGGTACCGAGGGAGGTTCTTTGGAGAACTTTGGAAAAAAGAGGTATCCCATTGACATATATTAACCTTATAAGAGACATGTATGATGGTGCAAAAACATGTGTGAGGACTCATGAAGGAACGACAGACTTCTTTGAAGTTAATATTGGGTTACATCAAGGATCAACTTTAAGTCCATACTTATTTATAATGGTGATGGATGAGTTAACAAAACATATTCAAGATGAAGTACCTTGGTGTATGTTATTTGCAGATGACATTGTATTAGTGGAGGAGTCTAAGGAAAAAGTTAATAGAAAATTGGAACTATGGAGAGAAACATTAGAAAACAAAGGCCTCCGACTTAGGAGAACAAAGACAGAATATATGGAATGTAAGTTTGATCATTTGGCTATTTCAGAGGACATAGAAATTAAAATTGGCACACATTGCATTCCCCAAAAGGAAAGTTTTAAATACTTAGGGTCAATTTTTCAAAGTGATGGAAGAATTGATGGAGATGTTACACATAGAATTAATGCTGGTTGGTTAAAATGGAGAGGAGCATCAGGTATTCTTTGTGATAAGAAGATACCATTAAAATTAAAAGGTAAATATTATAGAGCAACAGTTAGGCCTGCCATGTTTTATGGTTCTGAGTGTTGGGAAGTTAATCATCAACATGTATAAATGTCTGTGACAGAAATGAAGATGTTGAGATGGATGAGTGGTCATACAAGAAAAGACCGTATACATAATGAGGTTATTAGAAACAAATTAGGAGTGGCACCAATAGAGGATAAAATGAGAGAACATCGTTTAAGATGGTTTGGACATATAGAAAGAAGATCAAAAGAAGAACCTGTAAGAAGGTTAAAAAACCTAAATTTGAAAAGTATTAAAAGAGGTAGAGGACGACCACAAAAGTGTTGGAAAGAAACAATAAAGAATGATCTAGCTTATAGGGAGTTAACTGCTAACATGGCACACGATAGGGATCTGTGGAAACAAAGAATCCATGTAGCCGACCCCTTCTAGTATGGGAAAAGGCTTAGTTGTTGTTTTGTTTTGATATATATATATATATATATATATATCAAATCTTCATATAGTTGGGAACTTAACTCAAATGAACTAAAAACCACTGAATTATGATAACCAAAAACAACTTAAATAATCAAGATAAATGATTTGAATTTGCATAAACATGAACAAGTACCAGCTAACAATGATTATCATCAACAGAGAGTCAGGAGCTTCCGAAAGCCCAACATGGAACCATTATAGCGGGAGCGGACAAAAGTTAAATCTCAAAACATGCTAACGCCTAAACCCCTAATAAATAAGCAGCTTACTCAAAGGATGATGACAGTTGCGTAAATCCACGAATTGGACACCAATGAACACCGAATGGCTGCAAAGAAAGAAACAACGAAAAGCATGTCAAAAACCAATGAGCAGACTGCAAAAATTGCTTGACGGATAGAAAGAAGCTATAGATTATAGATGCTCTCAAATGCTGCTACAATATAATGTAATATTATTGTTTAAACACACAGATACATATATACATAGATGTACAGAATACATACATAAATACATTTTAAAAAACAATTTTTAGTAAATGGTTATCAGCTAGAAGCTTGTACTCCATCCAAGCAAAGAGCAGCATAGACAGTCTAAAATTTAGGTCTCCAAACCTTCACCTTGTTTTTGACCATTTGAAATTTTGAAGTATTTTAAGCAACCAGTTCTACATTCATGTGAAGCATTAAGAATAAGAAGAAGAAAAACACTGTCACCGAAGAAGAACTCCATGCTGGTGGAACGTCTCTAAACCTTCACCTTGTTTTTGACCATTTGAAATTTTGAAGTATTTTAAGCAACCAGTTCTATATACACTGTCACCGAAGAAGAACTCCATGCTGGTGGAACCTCAGAGGAAAAACAAAGTTGGAAAGAAGGAAACCGAAGCAGATAAAAGTGAAAAGGACTAAGTAGTTAATAACACATAGAGCATTTTAGCACCCCACTGGCCGTTATAATGCTTGGAATTTGATGGCCGACCTCCAAATCCACTATAAGCGTTGCTCTGAGCACTATAGCGGTCCTCTAACTTGGATCTTGCGAACAGGCGGGTCAACCCAAATGAATATAGATTGATATGATCCAATTTAAACCAATTATAAAAACGACCAGAAACTGTGTGTCTCTCTCCCTCTCTCCTCTTCCACCATTGTACCATTGGCAGTAGCGACCAGTGGCAGTCACCACCAGAAACAACGCAAGTCTCTCTTCCTTCTATGACTTCTCTCGTCCTACCATGTCGTTGGAGACCTCCACTGCTCCATGCAAAGGAGTCATGCAGTCCCTCTCTTTTTATTTGTGTGTTTGCCTCTCCATCTTTCTTTGTATATTTGTGACGCATGGACCGAACAGGCCATCGACAACCTCTAGCTTCTATTATTGCTTGCTTCTATCTGAGTTTTTGTACAGAAACTCCTTACGTGCTGCACAAATAATGGCTTGCTTGAATCATTTCAAGCTTAAGACATCTCACCCTTGTTATTTCATTTTATAATTTAGTTAAATGTTTTGATCGATGAGTTAGCCAAATCAGAAAAGCATATAAACCACAATTTCTACCGACGTATTCAAAAGAATGAAGCAAAAGAAGCTCTTAAACATATAAAGGGTGGTAAATAAGTAGGACCAGACAATATTCCTATAGAAGTTTGGAAAATACTAGGAGAAATAGGAATCGCTTGGCTCACAAGACTATTTAATGAAATATGAAGAAACCAAAAGATGCTCGAGGAATGCAGAGCGAGTACACTTATACCCATATATAAGAACAAGGGAGACGTTCAGAATTGTGTGAATTATCGAGGTATGAAGTTAATGAGCAGTTCTATGAAATTGTGGGAAAAAACTATCGAACGTAGGTTAAGACAAGTATCAAGTACAACATGAACCAATTTGGATTCATGCCAGGCAGATCTACTGCTGAAGCGATTCACCTTTTGAGACATCTTATGGAACATTTTAGAGCAAAAAAGAACGACCTTCACATGATATTTATTGATCTAGAAAAAGCTTATGATAGGGTACCGAGGGAGGTTCTTAGGAGAAACGTTGAAAAAAGAGGTATTCCATTGACATACACTAACCTTATAAGAGACATGTACAATGGTGCAAAAACATGTGTGAGGAATCATGAAGGAATGACAAACTTCTTTGAAGTTAATATTGGGTTACATCAAGGATCAACTTTAAGTCCATACTTATTTATAATGGTGATTGATGAGTTAACAAAACATATTCAAGATAAAGTACCTTGGTGTATGTTATTTGAAGATGACATTGTATTAGTGGAGGCGTCTAAGGAAAAAGTTAATAGAAAATTGGAATTATGGAGCGAAACATTAGAAAGCAATGGCCTATGACTTAGTAGAACAAAGACAAAATATATTGAATATAAGTTTGATCATTTGGTTACTTGAAGACATATAAATTAAAATCGGCACAGATTGCAGCACGCCAAAAGGAAAGTTTTAATTACCTAGGGTCATGTTTTACGGTTTTGAGTGTTGGGCAGTTAATCATCAACATGTACAAAAGATGTATGAGACATAAATGAAGATGTTGAGATGGATGAGTGGTCATACAAAAAAAGACCATATACACAATGAGGTTATTAGAAACAAATTAGGAGTGGCACCAATAGAGGATAAAATGAGAGAATATCGTTTAAGATGGTTTGGATATATAGAAAGAAGATCAAAAGAAGAACTTGTAAGAAGGTATGAAAAACTAAATTTGGAAAGTATTAAAAGAGGTAGAGGACGACCACAAAAGTATTGGAAAGAAACAATAAAGAATGATCTAGCTTATTGTGAGTTAACTGCTAACATGGTGCATGATAGGGCTATGTGGAAACAAAGAATCCATGTAGCCGACCCCGTCTAGTATGGGAAAAGGCTTAGTTGTTGTTGTTGTTGTTTTGATTGATGAGAATCCAGCTTTATGCACTTTATAGTGTTGGTTTCACTCTTGTCTCGTGCCACAAAATTACACTAATGCAGCATAAGTAGTTTTAATTAAGTGAATTTGTTTTGTAATGATTTGCATTTGTACTTGCGGCATAAGTAGTTAAACGCAATACATTGTATAGTAGATTCAGGTTGTTATGTAATCTTTTTTTTCCAGTTCTTGTCAATCTTGAATCAATGATTTGCATTTGCACTTTAAGGGATTATTGATGGAAAATAGTTGTTACTTAGAGGAACTTGGTGTTAGAATAACTTGGTTATATTTATGCTTTTGTTTTTCTAATTTAAGTTTAACAATTCAATATGCATATGCCACATGATATTTATTGTTTGCCTTATTAGAATTTTATTTGTTTAGTTTGATTGGTGATTAAGTGTTTCTTGATATTTCTTAGAAATTAGAGAACCATTATATATTATTTTTTAATAATAAATGAGAGTATACCGCTAAATCCGCTATATCCCTACTACCGCTATATTAGGGTCAACCGCTATTAACATAGCCATAAAGTGGCACAAATAGAAGAGGAACTATCCTCTACACGAAAACCTTGGTACCAGAAAATGTTATATGAAGAATCAAGCAATACACTGAAACTTATGAAACATTTTCCATAAATAAAACCAAACATAGGAAGAAAATACAGAAGTACTGCCTACTCCACATCCTGGTTTCCTTATTTCACTTTGTTAAAAAGGCCCATGATGCAAAATATAGAACTGTACATAGGACAAGTTACATCTCAGAATATCATGTGGCTTCAAGGATTAAGATCCTTTTAAGATGAAAAACTGTAACTTACTTTTTTCAAAGACAAACCAGTATCAGGATTAGTTTATCACAATTTCGTGAAAACTTAAGCAGCATATAGTGAAACATCCACATAGTGATTGCATGAAAGAACACGACAAGAAAATCATCATTTGATACCAAAATCCTACAGAATCATTGCTCTTCAACAGAGGACACATAGAAAGAAGTGGCATTTAACTAAAAGTCAAGAAAACATGAGGAACAAGAAACAGATGAGATTTTCAATACATAACATCTTGGACAAAAATTTGATGAAGTTTCACATTTTCTGAAAGAATGAAAAGCAAGTTTGGTGCTTAGACAGCTCTATTCCCAAACCTGGATAAAGGAGCAGGATTGTGTTAGGTGGCAGCCAAAAAAACCTTGCGGGATCTCCGACTGGGCCTTTCAATCTTTCAAGCACTAATGCACCAAATTCCACCAGAATCCTAAAGCATGCATGGGTGGAAATGGTACTTGGACAGGTGACCACCAAGGAAGTCCATGTGTCACATTGTCTAGCCGACCCAGCTAGTATGGAAAAAGGTTTGGTAACTTGGATAAAGGGTAAGGTTTTGAAAGAAATCAAATGTTTGCCAACACTGCTAACCTCAATCAATGGTAGCAAGATGTGTTTTCACAATGCATATCTATTACATACTATAAAGGATGCGTCATATTTCATGCATAATGCTAACTTTTTTAAAATATCACGCCCTTTGCTAACCAATAAAAACAATGACTGTTAGACACCGAACCTGGAGAGAGGATCTCTTCCTAATATATTGCCCTTTTCAACTCTAAGGGAGAAACTCCTAGTAAAAGATTCAGCATGAAGTTGGTTTGAGTCATGCGTTTTCATGTCTATATTGGCTATTTCGGGAAACAAATTTGAAGTATTATCCTGTATGTTACATGACCACAGCCTAGAAACCAGTAACTTATGTTATTCTAATTTGCAGATTTATGTTCAATTTTGCCAAATGCACATTGATCATTAGTTTGTGTCAAAAATTTGCTTTTGCCTTCATTATGCATATTTTTACCAGACATATATAGAGGGCCAGGGGTCTTTAGGATTATCTAAGACACAGAAGTTTTTCCAGCTAATGGATAGCCACAAATGTTTAGAAACTCAGAAAAAACAGCAATTACCAAGGGGCGAGGACAACATCCAAGCAGGCCATTTTACATCAAATTCCAACTAGGTAGCATGAGATGATGAACAATAAACAACCAAATGGAAAAAGTATATACATTTTCTTCATTCTTGTTTCATGGATAGCATAACCAACTCAAAGAAAACTTTTGGAATGGGCAAAATCATGTTATTTGACCATCTGAAATGGAAAGAAGTCTACAAATACATATAGAAAAAACTCACAACAATAATAGTTGCAGAGAAACAATAAGCTTAAGCTGATATAAACTTACAATTTCGGAGTAATTAAGATCATAGAGGTCTTCATCATGTGTCCATTCATCCAAACTAAAATCTCTAAAGGCACGATATCCATTTGAGAAAAGCCATTGACCCTTCTCCACTTTTCGACAGTTTGGGCATTGCATCGCTCCCTTGGCATTGAATGCAGAACCAATACAATCTGCATGTTAAAGATAATACAGCAACCAGATATCATCACAACAAAAGCACAGAACAACCTCTGGCAATCTGTGAAGGAACCGAAAAGGGAACACAAAAACGAAATCCACAAATGATATAAAGTATAAACAGCAAAGTACCCAAATTCTCGAAAGAAATAAAGGCGCTTGAGAACAAACTTGGCATCTTTCACCAAGCACAAGAAATCAATCACCTCCAAAGAAAGCTAGATCACCAGAAAATTCCAAGTAAATTGTCTCGAAAAGCATAGAACATAGACAACAATCAGCATTTTATGTCTATTATTCCAACAGTTATATTACTTATCAACATAGATGATAACAAAATCATCAATGGAGTAATTTATCGAGCATGCAATATTCAAGTTTAAGGCCATAGGCAGCTCCTATAAATTGAACAATGAAAAGTATATGTTGTAAAAGCAAAACCATCTTCCTGAACTTCAAAAATATATGCAGTATTATCCGTATCACATCGTGTCGTATCACACAATACGGTACTTATTGTCTGTATCGTACGATAAAAGGATTCATCGCCGAACAGAAACCCGCGTTTTTTAGGGTTTCTGGCTCGTGTTCACGGCTCCAATCTTCGTCCGATGATCTGGCATGGTAGGGGGTACAACAGTTGAGGGAAATAGATTGAAGATAAAATGTTTGTTTTGTGAGAAGGTGGTAAATGGTGGAATTTTATAATCAAAACATCACCTAGCAGAGCCTAAGAAAGAAGTTGCTCCTTGCACGGGTAGAGTTAGAAGATTGTCAGAAGCAGTGTTGTCCGTATACGGTGCGATACGTATCGTATCGTTACGATACGGAGCTCCGTATCGCAGATGCGGGCGTATCGCACCGTATCGTGCGATACGCCCTGGGACCCTTATAAAGGGTCTCGGCTCGAGAGAAACCCGTGATTTTTCGCGGGTTTCCTCTCTCCTTTTGGGTTCTTCAAGAACCCTAAGAATCGGTTTTCGCCTCCTTGGTGTTCAAAGCTCTAAAATCGTGCCCTACGGTGTCCGTCCAAGCCTCCAAACTCGGATTTAGGTATATTTTTAATGTTTTTTCCTTTTTTTTCTTTTATATTTATTGTTTTTTTGTGTTATTTCGGTTTTTTTTTTTAATGACAAAATATGAAGTTATTAAGTGTGTGTATACGATTTTTATTGCATTCATGAAGTGGGAGACACTCGATTTGAGTGTTATTTGAAGATTGGGGGATTTACGAAGTGCTTTTATTTTCAGGTTTTTGTTTGAATTAAAGTACTCCATTGAGATGGCAGGAAGGGGTGGTAGACACTCTCATTCAAAGTCTGATGATCCGGCATGGCAGTGGGATATACCAGTTGAGGGTTCAAGGTTAAAAATCAGATGTTTATTTTGTGAAAAGGTGGTTAGTGGTGAAATTTCAAGGTTGAAACACCACCTAACAGGAACCAGAAAAGAAGTTGCTCCATGCACAGGCAGAATTAGAAGTGTGCCAGAAGGTATTAAATGACAATGCTTGCAGATGATTGAGAGCATACAGGAAAGGAGACAACAAAAGGATGATTTCCAGATGTGTGAAGAAGCTGATGATGCTACTGCCACTGGAGTTGGATTCACTGATAGTTTGCCTTCAGATGCTAGAACAGATATTGGTAGTAGCAGTTCGCGAGCACCTAGCAGAGGAAAGAGGGTTGCAGCTGAAGACTTTGGAGGTGGCAGAAGAGGAAGTTCAAGAAGGAGTAGAGGAAGAGCTTCTTCTTCTAGCATACATTCGTTCTTTCCTCCTTCCACTACACCTGGTGCTCAGCCAGGAATTCGTGCTGCTATAGCTTCAGAACAACTGCACGATCAAGCAGACCTTGCAGTGGGCAGATGGTTTTATGATGCATGCATTCCATTTAATGCATCAAACAGTTTTCATTTTCAAGCAATGGCAGATGCAATTGCTAACATTGGTCCAGGATACAGGATGCCCTCTTATCAGAAGTTGAGAGGGAAGATATTAGATCAGACCGTGATTGAAGTGCAGCAATACTGTTCGACTTTGAGACAATCGTGGAAGGAAACAGGATGCACTATCATGGCAGATGGATGGACCGATAGGCGAGGAAGGACATTGCTAAACTTTCTTGTATATTGTCCTAAAGGACTCATGTTTTTGAGATCTCTAGATATGTCAGAGGAGAGGCACACTGCAGAGATCCTACGAGAGGAATTTGATAAGGTTATACAAGAGGTTGGGCTAGAAAATGTAGTCCAATTGATTACAGATAATGCAGCTAACTACAAAGCAGCTGGAAAGGAGTTAGCTGATATTTATGGGACTTTCTACTGGACACCATGTGCAGCCCATTGTTTAGATCTCATCCTCGAGGACATTGGTGAGATGGATGAAATAAAGGCAGCAACTGAGTGTTGCCAAGATATTACAAAATTCATTTACAACCATGCATTTGTTTTGTGTATGATGAGGAGATATACAGAAGGTGCAGAGCTTCTTCGAACAGTTGCAACTCGGTTCACAACAAACTTCTTATCTGTACAGAGTATTGTGAGACAGAAGCAAGCTTTGAAGAGAATGTTCTCCTCAGATGAGTGACAACAATTTACAGAGTTGCCTCAGAACAGAAGAAATAGAAAGTTGAATGAGATTGCAGAGACAGTTTTTAGAAGTTCATTTTGGAATACATGTGTTAGATTGTTGAAAATTACCTGTCCTTTAGTGAAAGTTTTGAGATTGGCTAACAACGAGGAGAAACCATCTATGGACTACCTTTATGAAGCCATGGATAGGGCAAAAGAAGCCATCAGAAATAACTTTAATGGAAAAAAGATATTATGTGCCCGTGTGAAAAATAATTGATAATAGATGGAATAAACAATTGCATCAGCCTATTCATGCAACAGCCTATTATCTAAACCCATCATTCAAGTACTCAGCAACCTTCAAAAGAGACGGTGAGGTTAATCGAGAAATCATTGATTGTATCAACAGATTAGTCCCTGATGAGAGCATTGCAGATGCGATACATCGAGAGATGGAGATATATGATAATGCTCTTCACTTGATGGGTTTGCCTCTTGCAATTCGCAACCGCACTACTATGCATCCAGGTAAATTATTTATTTTTATATTTAAGTTGCATCTTACATTACTGTGGATTATTATGTCTCTAAGGTTTATATTTTTTTTACAGATGTTTGGTGGAACAGGTTTGAAAGTGATTGTCCAAACCTTAGAGATTTTGCAGTTAGAGTCTTAAGCCAAACCTGTAGGGCAACAGGTTGTGAAAGAAATTGGAGTGTTTTTTAACACATCCATACAAAAAAGCGCAACAGGTTGGAACATAAAAGGCTTAATGATTTGGTTTATATTCGTTGTAACATGCGCCTTCGTGAAAGGTAATGTTGTATTACTTTCAAATTTTCAATTCGATATTATTTAACTTCAGTTTTCAATTGTTAATATTACTTACTAATTGTTTATCTTTGTTTTGTGTCGTAGGCAATTAAAAAAAGTAAATAGAGAAGAAAGTCAGTTCGATCCAATAAGTTTGGATAATTTTGATATATTAGAAGATTGGGTTATGGAAGACACTGAAGAAAATGCCCTCCTAATAGAAGAAGACGTTGCCTGGATTAATTTGGAAGGAGCGCAACAACATTATGGAGATGAAGAATTTGATTTTGAAGAAGAAGGTGTGGGCGTGGCTGATGATGATGAGGATCTGCAACAAGGAGAAGATAAAGATTATTTAGTTGATGATCCTGATTACAATTTGTAAAATGTAACATTATATGTAACTATAGTGTACTGTAAAGTGTAAACTATGTCTGTATTTTATTTTTTGGATTCAAAATATGTAAATTTGGATGCAATTGTTCAATGCTGAATGCTCAATCTGTACTAAACTTACATTATATGAATTTAAAGCAATTATCAGATTTTTCCTGATTTTTTCTTGATTTTTTTCAATTTTTTACTATTTTTTATTAATTTTTAATTATTTTTTGCATTATTTTAATATTAAAGTACGATACGATATGATACGCCCGTATCGTGGAGCCCAGCGATACACGATATGATACGCGTCAGACAACACTGGTTAGTATGCCTCCATAAATATTCGCCAAACACATCTTTTGCCACTTTCTTAATATGGATTCTTTTACAGAACCATGCTAGAAGTGATTTTAGCGCTCCTTCAGGTAGGGGGTTATGCATTCTTTTACAGAACCATGCTAGAAGTGATTTTACTGTTTTAGATATATTTAAATGTGCATGATTGATAACTGTTTTATTGATGTTTGTGAAATGTTATTCGCAATTATGGGTTATTTGATATGCCTTTCAAATAGAACATGTTTATGACACTGTTTGATAAGGAGCATGTTTTGATATGCATGTGTTGTATGAACATCGTATTTAAATGTTGTGTGGATATGAGTTTGATTTTGGATATTCGTGGATCTGGATATGATTTGTAAATGTGATGAACTTTGGTTTTAGAAATGTAATGATGTGTGAATATATGAGTCGTACTTGTGTGGTTTGTGTGGGGTCTCTAGAGACTTGCAGGTCCCTCGGGCGATTCGGCTTGGGGCGAATACAGGGTGTGTTCCCGAGCACTCTGTCGTGAGAGTCGGCGTGGTTACCGTCGTGGACGGGGTTATCGAGGTCACGTTAGAGAGGGTCGGATGACTCCCGTGGCCTTTGAGGCAGACACAGTATGGGCTGTAATTATCGAAACTAATGATGTGTGCGTGTGTGTATGAACTTTAGATCATGATTTCAAAGTAAATGTGCTTTGCTATGAAATGATTGTGAACTATGCATGCTTTTAGTATATTTTCTGTTTAAAGATGCTTAACCTCCCTACTGAGCTATGTATAGGAGCTCACCCTATTGTTTTACAGCTCATCCTGAAGCTAGCACTTCAAAGGCACACGGAGCAGAGTAGGAGTTTGATAGAGCAACATTTTTATTTTAGATGGTATGATAAGTGTTGAATAATTTAGAAAATCTTTTATTCGAGGTTATTGTTAGGTGGGCCCCGCACTATTTTGGACGTGTTGTTTAGAACTTCGATATGAATATTTATTTCAGTTAGATATTTCTTGAGTTTGAATTAAATTGGTATTATATTTGGTTACTGCTCACCATCACGCCCGTGCGAGAAGCGGCCACGTGGCATCGGCTTGGGTCGGGTCGTGGTCGCGACCCGTGCGGGTGTGACAGAATACCTCATGCACCTCTATATTTTAACTAAATTGCATAAATTTTGTGTGATATCTCCATTAATTTTTCTATCACTCTGAAAAGCTGGTCCTAGGTATTTAAAACTTTTAAAGGATTTAATGTGTGTAATCTTAATTTCTATGTCATCTACGTTAACCAAATTATCAAACTTGCATTCTATATATTTTGTCTTTGTTCTATAAGTTGAGAGCTTTTATTTTTTAATATTTTTCTCTACAATTCCAATTTCTTTTTAACTTTTCCTTTAGACTAATCCACTAACACAATGTCATCCGCGAAAATCATATAGTGAGGTACTTCATCTTGATTGTGCTTTATCAACTGGTCAATAACAAAGGTAATTAAATACAACAGTAAAGTTTATCATTGATTTAGTCTAATATTAACTTAAAAAAACTGTCTTGTGAGTCCTCAAATAAGTTTGTGTATAATCATGTATATCTCTTATAAGATTGACATACATCAATATGATTCTCCTATTCTTAGTGTATAATCATTCATATTTCTTATAAGATTGACAAACATCAATATAATGCCTCTATTTTTCAAGGTTTTCCAAAAAATATCTTTCGGTACCCTATAATAAGCTTTTTCTTAATCAATAAGTACCACGTGAAGGTTCTTTTGATATACTCTAAAATGTTTTGTCTCAACCTTTATTCAATAATTTCTCTCCCATAATTTCATTCTATAACTCATCTACTGGATACCTCAATAATTTGTATAATTCTAAATGTCTCTCTTGTTCTTTTATATGGATATAATTATACTTCTCTTCCATTATTTGGGCATCTTTTGGTGTTTTCATATTTGTTTAGAGATTCTAAATGTCTCCCATAAATTTTAATGTTTCAATTATTTGTAATTGTTTAGAGATTAAAATTGGAGGATTTGATGGTGATAAGAGTGGCCCAGTTGCTTGGGGACTGGATCTTAGCGCTCCATCAAGTAGGGGGTTATGCATTATTTTACAGAACCATGCTAGAAGTGATTTTACTGTTTTAGATATATTTAAATGTGCATGATTGATAACTGTTTTATTGATGTTTGTGAAATGTTATTCGCAATTATGGGTTATTTGATATGCCTTTCAAATAGAACATGTTTATGACACTGTTTGATAAGGAGCATGTTTTGATATGCATGTGTTGTATGAACATGGTATTTAAATGTTGTGTGGATATGAGTTTGATTTTGGATATTCGTGGATCTGGATATGATTTGTAAATGTGATGAACTGTAATTGGTTTTAGAAATGTAATGATGTGTGAATATACGAGTTGTACTTGTGTGGTTTGTGTGGGGTCTCTAGAGACTTGCAGGTCCCTCGGGCGATCCGGCTTGGGACGAATACAGGGTGTGTTCCCGAGCACTCTGCCGTGAGAGTCGGCGTGGTTACCGTCGTGGACGGGGTTACCGAGGTAACGTTAGGGAGGGCCGGACGACTCCCGTGGCCTTTGAGGCAGACACAGTATGGGCTGTAATTATCGAAACTAATGATGTGTGCGTGTGTGTATGAACTTTAGATCATGATTTCAAAGTAAATGTACTTTGCTATGAAATGATTGTGAACTATGCATGCTTTTAGTATGTTTTCTGTTTAAAGATGCTTAACCTCCCTACAGAGCTATGTATAAGAGCTCACCCTATTGTTTTACAGCTCATCCTGAAGCTAGCACTTCAAAGGCACACGGAGCAGAGTAGGAGTTTGATAGAGCAACGTTTTTATTTTAGATGGTATGATAAGTGTTGAATAATTTAGAAAGTCTTTTATTCGGGGTTATTGTTAGGTGGGCCCCGCACCATTTTGGACGTGTTGTTTAGAACTTCGATATGAATATTTATTTCAGTTAGATATTTCTTGAGTTTGAATTAAATTGGTATTGTATTTGGTTACTGCTCACCATCACGCCCGTGTGAGAAGCGGCCACGTGGCATCGGCTTGGGTCGGGTTGTGGTTGCGACTCGTGCGGGTGTGACATATTTTATATGACAAAAAAATATCATTAAATTTGAAAAAGTAAATATTATAGAGCAGCAATTAGACCTGCTATGTTATATGATGATGAGTATATTGTTAACAAACATCAATGTGTAAAAAAGATGTTGGTGGACAAAATGGAGATGCTTAGATGGATTAGTAGTCACACAAGGAAATATTGTACTTGTAACGAGGTTATGAGAGACAAATTGGGAGTGATAATAGATGATAAAATGAGGGATGAGTGTTTAAGATGGATTGGATATGTGGAAAGACGATGAAAGGAAACTTTTGTAAGAAAATATAAGAAGCTAGATAATGAAAATGTTAAAAGAGGAAGAGGAAGACCATAAAAGTGTTGGAAGGAAATAATAAAGAATGTAGTTGTTAGCATGACACAAGATTGAGCTCTATGGAAACAAAGAATAAATGTAGTCGACCCCATCTAGTATGGGAAGGCTTAGTTGTATGTTTTTGTTGTTGCATGTTAACCTAAATAGAGAAACAAAAAAGAATGATCTAGCTCATATTGAGCTAGCTGCCACCATGGCCCATGATAGGGCTATGTGGAAACAAAGAATCTATTTAGCCGACCCCATGGGAAAAGGCTTAGTTGTTGTTGTCATTGTTAACTTAAATAGCTTGAATGGACAATAAGTAAAACTCAAATTATATAAGAAAGAGAAGCACATAAATATCTGAAAGTGCTATATAACCATCCACCTTTTAGAGAGCATCATTGATCATTTATACAATCTCTATAGGCAGCTCTTGCAAAGGCAAGAAACCACAATCCGAACAAAAGTCAAGGCCCATAGTACATTGCTATTCAAGAGCAAAGGGTTTGCTAAGATAAGCTAGTAGGTCGCATTATTGGCCTCACACAAGAGCATTTAGTGTGAAAACGAATAAGAATTAGCCAGCGTATGCACCTATGCAACTCATTTGGTAACCATGTAGCAGTCCTTCCCTACTAAGGGAAAAACATTTTTAGACACTTCTACCACAGAATATGATAATGAGGATTGTGTGGGACCAACACTTCGCACTTAGGAAACCAAAGTGCTACCAGAATAGTAGGCTATTTTAGTGATCTAGCTTCTTATCAACATAGCAACATCAAGATGGCACAATTCCAATGGCATAAGGGACCCATTTGGTAGTGGAGTTTCCAATGAGGTGTAGCGATGAAAGAAAAAATGATTAAATTCTTATTGGTCAAATTGCAGTCTGCAGCACAAAATCAAAGTGAAATAGGAGGCAAACTTTCCCTTAAGAATTAAACAATCAACCTAGAAAAGATCAAGATCCAGTTCAATAACAAAGAGCTCAAATTGGCAATCATAACTCATAACATTAGGATATTAGTTTTTCTGATCTAGCTTATTGTGAATCAACTGCTAACATGGCACATGATAGGGCTCTGTGGAAACAAAGAATCCATGTAGCCGACCCCGTCTAATATGGGAAAAGGCTTAGTTGTTGTTGTTGTTTATTTAATTCTTTTGTACTTACTTTGTTATCCATGCCCCTAGGCATGGTTTTCCTTTTTCTGCAAGTATTGCAAGAGGAAAGAGTTATATGCTTTTAGTATCGTTTTGCTAGCTAGAAGGAAAGGAATATGAAAAAGGGAAGAGAAACCATCAAGTAAGTTACTAAGGGGATGTCTTAGTTTTTCTTCTTTTTAGAAGAAGGAAATATTTTTTGGGACTGCTTCGACTTTGTAGAGTTTGTGAGTCTTTGAAATTTCTATTTGATGTTTTTGGCGGACCATGTAGATGCTTTCTAATAGACTTGTTTATAAAAAAATAGAGCAACTTAGGCATAAGAAAGAAGAAGACATATGATACAGATAAGAGATTATTTGAATAATATTTGAAAAGAAAATACCTATTTCTTGTATCAATTGTATGAAGGAATTTTGTTTCATTTGCTAGCATGTGCAAAAGATGTCCATAGCAGAAATGAAGATGTTGAGATGGATAGATGAGTGGTCACACACGGCAAGACCATATATATAATGAGGTTATTAGAAACCAATTGGGAGTAGTACCAATAGAGGATAAAATGAGAAAATCATTTAAGATGGTTTGGACCAGTATTTTCGACTCGTATCGCATCGTGTATCGTTTTGCTCCACAATACGGGCATAGCGTATCGTAGCGTACTTTAATATTAAAAAATAAAACAAATATTACAAAAAATCAAGAAAATTAGTAAAAGTCCAAAAAAATAGGAAAATCATAAAAAAATAGGAAAAAACTGGTAATTGCAAAGAATTTATATAATGCAAAGTTTAGTACATATTGATCATTCACCATTGAACAATTGAAAAAAAATTACATATTTTGAAGCAAAAAATGAAATACATTTACATTTACATATTTTAAATTTGTAATCGGGATCATTAACTAAATAATCTTCATCTTCTCCTTGATGAAGATTCAAAGTTTCTCAGCACCTTCTACTTTAAAATCAAAATCTTCATCTCCTTGATGATATTTTATGCGCTCCTTCCAAATTAATCCATACAATGTCTTCTTCGGTTAGGAGTGCATTTTCTTCGTTATCTTCCATAATCCACTCATCTAATATATCAAAATTAACAATTTGTTATATGTGTACATGTAGTTGGCACATTTGCTAATTTTCATATGTGAGCAAAACAATGAGCTCCATTTCTTTGATTATTGAGTCTATGACACCCCAATGATGTGATATTGTTACTTGATCATATCATCTTTTTCTCTTACTGGAGACTAGCTTTTTAACTAATGTCTAAAGTGGTTTGAAACTTAAGGATGATAGATGGATGTTGTGGGTTAAAATCAGGTAATTTGATTACTTCTGATCTCACTTCACAGACTGAGTTAAGCCTCACACACGTTGATCATGTTCAACTCAATGGAAGTCATGTAAGGTGAACCCTAAAATAGTGAAGTTGTGAAATGCCAACTCAATAAACTGGGACAACCAAATTGTTCTTCATTGTTTGCGATTTCATGAAATTAGAAATTGGTAGCAGAAATATACCTAAAAGTTGGCAACAAAAAGGAAAATTATTTTGTCACAATTTTTATTTGTTCATAAATTATTCTTATTCAATAAATTTCTTATAAACTAACCTGAATTTACATGTTACATACACGGCTTGCAATCCCAAACAAGCATACCGGAGGATGCCTTTGAGAGAAGTGAAGAGAGGTTAGAAACATGCAAAAAAAAATTGAAAAAAAAAATTGAAAAAAAAAAATTAGGCGTATCGCCCATATCATAGGAAGCCACGATACGGATAACACTGGTTTGGACATGTAGAAAGACAACTAAAGGACACTCCTTAAGAAGATATGAAAAATTAGAATGTGAAAATGTTAAAAGAGGAAGAGAACGACCACAAAAGTGTTGGAAAGATACTATAAAGAATGATCTAGTTTATGTTAAGTTCACTGCTAGCATGGCACATGATAGGGCTCTATGAAAACAAAGATCCATGTCGCCGACACCATCTAGTATGGGAAAAGGCTTTGTTGTTGTTGTTGTTGTTTCATTTGCTAGCAAAACTATCTCCAATGTAATTACATAACCATCTAGAAACACATTTAATTATCAATCAAGTAGATTTTGCAATGTTCCATACTTGCACAAAACTTACAACCTTGGCTTAACACTTCCCAAATGAGAAGAATTTTAAAATTGATTGCAAACTAACTTCCTTTTAATGAGGAATAATAATGACAAAAGAATAGAAAGGAAACTATAAAAGAATGGTTGTACTACTCTACATTCTTCCTACTCAATATGTTAGGATGACCCCCTTGGTACGACGATGCTCATCTCAAATGCCATGACCTGGTAATACTCCTTCCCACAAGGAACATTGTAACATGAATACTAGTCCACCTAACAATAATAAAGTACCCTCTTGTTATTTCTCCACATAACTCTTTTACAGAAGCATAGGTTAAGGGAAGAACATATCACATTGCTTCCATCCTCAGAAAACATGGTCTTAAAAGATAAAAGAGGTACAGTAGAAACAATAATAAGATTTACAATTTTAATGGGTTATACATATCTCCGCACATGTAAGGGATCACCCTTGCATGGCCGGTCCCAAGCCCGGATAAAGGAGGAGGGTTGTGTTAGGGTTCCGACAGCCGCATGGATTTTACAAAAAACAAAAAATCCATGTAGCTGACCCCATCTAGTATGGGAAAAGGCTTAGTTGTAGTAGTAGATACACCCAAACAGAAAGAAAATGTAATCATAGACAGCAAGCGGGGAGATTAGCAAAGAATGTGGGTAGATTAGCTAGAGATGAGATGGCATTATTTGGTGGAAATGTAATTCTCAAGGGCCTGTTTTAGTCAGAGCAGTCCACCATGGAACTAGCAGTTGTGGTGCCAGTTCCATGAAATGACAATTGACATGAAAGTGAACCCCATATTCCTGAACAAGTATGGGTTCAAGGGAACTCATATTTAAAATAACATGACATGAAGCTCATAAGTCATTATATCATGGAACTTTATGTTTCAGTTCATGGAGTTTCAAACTTATAAATTCCACAAGTTCCATAGAGTTGGTGTGATGCAAACAGGCCCCAGAAAAGTAACTGATAATGGAGTATGCCCAACCAAAAGTCCTCCATCAACCAAGAGTCCTAGATACGGTGCATGAGCTCTTCCCAGTATGAAAATCTTCACTTCAGTAACACGATTGAGAAGATTGTGCCTGTTTGACGCCAATAGGAGGATACGGGTAATTGATTTCTTATTTCTTATGTTCTTGATAGGAAAGCTCTTGGGTATTGAACTCCTGACCTGTCAGAAAGCCAACCCTTCTAACCTGTGAGCAATTTGTATGATAAGATTGAGCTTTAGAAGATTTGAAGACGAGCTAACAAGACCGAACCTAGCCTGACAGAGAACCTGGAGAATCTAACTTCCGTTCTAACTTGGTTATCCTGAGTAGACATGAACAGCAGATCCAGTATCCCCTAAAACAAGCCGCTAACAGAACCAAAAGAACAATTTTAGTACATCGAATTCCCAAAACAATTTGCTTATCACATGGCAATTGTAGAATAGCATCAAGGTCAAGCCTAGTTCACCACGAACTCTATTACTTGGTAAATCGCCAGCAGGCAACTGTGTGGATCTATCAGATATACTGAATTCCACCAGCTCCAAAGGCGAGTATCAAAGAAACGTACGATCGCCATATAATACATCAAACCGAACGTCAAAAGAAACCAAGTTTACCAACACAAGCCCACATTTAAGCAAAAAGTATCGTTCCTTTGTCAAAACTCATCTAGATCTCAACAAGAACGATTACCCACAAATTCCCCAGATTTCGCCCAAAAAGCAGAAATTTCTTACCCAGATGAAACTGGTGCCCGCATTGCAACTTCGCCTTTGAACGATCATCACATTCCGTCACCGCCTCCAGGCAAATCGAGCACGAGATCACCCCGCTGCTGGCGAACGGCATCCCCCCCTTCCGATCCTCCATCTCCCCGCTTCCCATGATCCAAACACCACGCACTCAACTCCTAAGAATCCCCAACTTCCCCCGTATTACGAAATCAAGTGTCAAACCCTAATCTGAGGAAAGCCATCCAGGTTTCGAACGAAACAACACCGCCACCGGAAAAAATGAACGGAAAATCTAGAGACTGACATCAGTTCGAACCATGAATCCTCCCTCTCGATGCCGGAAGCGGGAGACGAACCACGGTCTCGCGGTCTCGGATCGGATGAAGAAAATCTAGAGATTGACGTTAATCCTAACCCTGAATCAGCCTAACCCTGAATCCAACCTGATGCAGGAAATCGAGAGACGAACACGGGCTCGGATCGGCAACCATCGATCGACGCAACAACGGAAACACAATAACTTCTTTTCTTACCCGACAAAACAAAATCTGGCTTCTAAAGTTTTTAGACCGCAACAAAACCGAGAATGGTGGTTCTTCTTTAGACACTCCTTCAGTAAAACTGCTTTTTTAAATCGTATTTTTTATTAGAAATGTTTTATTACAAAAGAATATTTTAAAACGAATTTATTATAAAATGATGTATGTTATGAAATAAGCATTTCTTCGTCTCATATTTACTCATGAACTCAAAATTCTTTACACGTGGGAAACTCTCATTTGACAAAAATAACCCAATTTGTTGAGTTTAGGCTTTGGAGATTTATAAGAACGGCACGATATTACGCAATCCTATATTTGTCCCAAATTTATAAAATTATAATTATATATTATTAAAATATATTTATATTATAGAGCGGCAGTGGTAGTAACTTAAGTTTAATTAGGACCAACCAAGCTGCAATTGAGTAAAACAAAAGCAAGTACACTATGAGTTACATCTTTTATTTAAACCTAAAGTAACCCAACCCTATTAACTTGTGTTACGTACTTTGAACTCTCAAGTGCACATCATTTTTAACATAAGCAGATGAAGCTAAGTATCAATTAAGCTTTTCCATTTTATAGCTAATAGGGTGTTCATGTCCAACTTTTGAGCATGTTTGAGCGAACTGAGCACAAACCAAATACAAGCGAAGTTAGACAAACTAAAAAAAGAGCCAATTGAATTCAAAAATTCAAAGTTTTATAAATTTTATAAGAGTCTTAGGACAAGGCAAATGTTGTGAAGTTAGCAAATATTTCCTTTTTTATTGTGAAATTCGAGAGAACACTCTTTGCCAATTCATTGTTTAGATGAATAACTTGTAAATAAGTATTATATATTGTAAGCTTAGCCAAGCTTTTAACGTAACTGCCAGGTTTTTTATTGATTTGTGTCGCTTCAAATCTTGATTAAATGTATTTTAACATAAATACTATTTTATTCATATTTTATAATTTTTAAGATGATTTGACATGGAAAATGTGGATTTATATTCACAAAGTTGAAGTAGGTAGATTCTCACTTCCTTATAGTTCTATCTCCAGGGTAATTTCATAGTGTGATATGCTAATAAATTTATAAATGTTTGATATGATATTGATAATAATATTTTACTTGTAAAATGATTTATATGTGCATGAGTCACATTGCTTGTGTTATGTTACTTGGAAAAAGGTAATATTACCTGGTATTAAATAGTGTTTCGCATACCTCAATGACAGGGCCCTTTAGCATTGTTAATGTTGGTGGAGTTCGACTCCCATAGGGAGCATGTGTGTTTTAGGCTTTGGCCTCCACTTTTAACAACAAAATTAACTGTTTAACATGAGATGCTTTATGGTTCTAGGTATAGGTTATAAGAGCATATAATGTGATAAAGAGTGATTTGAGCATAAGAATCTATTGTTTGCAACTCATTAGATTTTATTTGTTGTCAAACTGTGTAATCAACGTTAGATAATTACCTTCTAAGTAAATGAATGACCCTCACTATTTGACATATTACCTGTTATGGTACCTGAAAAGTACATATTTGCCCTTACACTTTTTAAGAAATATCGTGTGCAACCTTTTTACTATTATGTTCCTAGTTTTATGATATTTTTATAAAGGTACTTGTGTATTAAATAAACTACAATACAATGCCTAGAAATACTTACAATTCAGTACCTAGAATTTTTGGATATTGCATTTAGGTGTCTGGCTATTTTTGTTATTGATTTTTTATAAAATGTCTTATGTCAATTCATCTTATGTATGTTTTATCTTTTTTTATCTAAAAATGTACAGACCCCCTACTTGTTGTCTTTGTTAAATTATTAAAAAAATGACTTATTGAATTTATGTGTGAAATGGTAAAATCGAAAAAGTTAAATGACATAAATTTTCAAACAAGAAAAATAAGAATGTCATTGGCCTTAACATTAGAGAGAGTTGATTATGTACTTAGGGAAATAATTTTACTACCTACTCTAGTTACAACAGATGAATAAAAAGATTAGTGTAAGACATTTCTAAGAGATGATACTATAGTCAAGATTATAATATTAACATACATGGAAGACTTGATTAGAGTCTTTGAAGAGTTTGAGATGTTTAAAGAATTATTTTACTCTCTCACCACAAAATTATAGATAAGATCCATGTATGACTACTTCAAGAATTCAATTTTTATAAAATAAAATAATGTGATAATGTAGTTGAACACGTTAACTAAATGTTGGTAATGGTTAGGGATTTAGCTATAACAAAGTCAGTTATTCCTAAACCAATGCAGATATCCCATATTTCAAACAGTCTACCCCTTTCCTCGAATATGGTAACCACATCTCTTATATTTGGATAAGATTTTACCCTTTCATAACTTCTATTAAAACTAGCAATTAAAAAAGAACATACGAATAAAAACAAAAAGGAGAGGTTGCTAGTTGCTAAAGATGACTTAGGGTATAACTTTAAAAATAATCAGTGTAAGAAAAACTAAATAAGAAATTCGGTCAGAATAAAAGGCAAGGTAGTCAAAACTTTAAGAAATCACATGAATTCGCTTATCGGGTAAAGTGCTTCAACTATGATAATATAGGGTACTACAAAAGGGACTGCCAAAAAAAAGAATAACAATGTTGGAAATAATCAATGACACTACCCAACAGAGAAGCAGGATATGCGTCATTTTTTAGTACCTCTATATAGACCGTATGATAACTGGTTGGTGGATCGACTCAGTAGCGACCTGTCATATTTCAAAGAGCAAAGATGGAGCAATGGCTCTAAAGGAATATAAATCTGATGAGCATCGGGTGTATATGAAAATATTACCTTTTTTATGCTCTTAGGCTTGGGTTTTTCAGGATTTTTATACAAGGCACACCGATTGTTCTTACTGATTTATTAATTATAACCACTGTTAGGCACAATTTTGTATCAGTTCCTGCCTTGACAAAGAAAGGGTTTGAGATCAAGTTTGTCCCTAGCAAAGTTAATGTGTGAAAACATAGAAAAATAACCTTTTTTTGGTTTATTTGATGGTGAGCATAGATTGTTCAAACTCAATATAAATGAAAAATGAAGTTTTTCTTTTGCTTATATTGATAGTGTATATGTCATTGATGTGAATGTATGGCATAAATGATTGAGTCACATAAGTTTAAAGAAATTAGAAAAATTAAACAACTTTAACTAATTGCCTAGTTTTCATGAAAACACTTTTAATAAGTGTAAGGCCTACATACAAGAGAAGATGACTAAAAACTCATTTTCCAAAGAAGTGATTAGGGCAATAACCCTATTATAAATTATTCACACTGATTTATGTAGACCTTTTGGAATAAGACCACATCGAGAAAATATTTATTTTTTAACTTTTATCGGTGATTACTCAACACACACACACATATATATATATATCTTAACACATAAATATTAGGCACTTGAAGCGTTCAAAGAATATAGGTAGGAAGTTGAAAACCAATTATGGCATACAATCAAACTCTTAGGATCGGATAGAGGTAGAGAGTACACATCTACAAATTTTTAGAAATTTGCAAAGACTTTGGTATTGAAAGTAAACTGCAATGCTTAAAATACCTCAAAAGAATGGTGTAGCATGGAGATATAATAAGACCTTATTGAATATGACAAGGTCTATCCTAATAGATATTTCTTTGTCAAGGATATTTTGGGAAGAAGTAATAAATATAATTATTTATATACTCAATAGAATACCATGAAAAGTTTTATTCTCTACAGCATATGAGATGTGATTTTGAGGAAAACCAAACCTAGATCATCTGAGGAGGTGGGAATCTATTCCTCTTGTGATGATCCTTTATCAGTATAGAGACAAGCTAGGTAGTAGGTCCTTCATATGCATATTTATTGGATATCCTAAAAGATGTAAAGGATATAGGTTTTATAATAAGGACCTAGAAAGCAGGGATGCTCGGTTCTTAGAGGACACTAAGAATGATATTCTTAAAAATGGTAATAAGTATATTGACGATATAGTAGAACTAAACAAATAATCATTTGAACTCATATATGATCTTCCTTATCAAACAAAAACTTTAAGTAGACACAAAAGACATAGGATCACATCCTCCTACTTAAGGGATTATTACACTTACCTCATGAAGGAAGTGTGTAATTAAGTAAATTTAGATGAGCTGACTCATAATTTAACATATCAGCAGACTATTGACTCTTTTGGGTCTTTAAACTAGGAAAAGACAACAAATGAACAAATTGAATTTATTAAGAAAAACCAAGTTTGAAATTGCCTGATTTGTGAAGAGAAAATAAAACTATATGTTGTAAATGGGTTCTCAAAAAGAAATATAAGGTCGATAGAATAATTGAAAAGTTTAAAACGATGTTGGTTGCAAAGTGTTTTCGTAAAAGGAGGGGATAAATTATGTTAAGACATATTTTCCTATTGCGAAATATGGATCCATAAGAATAATCCTCGTGATATCAACATATTATGATTTAGATTTATATTAGTTAGATGTAAAAACTATTTTTCTAAATGAAGATTTAGATGAAATCATATATATGCATCAGTCTGAAAGATACAAAGTTGAAGACCAAGAAGATAAAGTACATAGGTTGAAAAAATCCTTATATAGCATTAACAATCACCATGTCAATAATATTTTACTTTTCAAAATGTCATTATTGCACTTGAGTTTGTGGCCAATGAACTTGACCACTGTGTATATGTCTGAAATAGTGGGAGTCACTTTATCATCTTATTATTATATGTAAATGACATAATGTTAATTGGGAATGACAATGAGATGATTGTCAAAATGAAGGTTAAACTCAATGTTTGAAATGAAGGATATGGGAGAAGCATCCTATATCCCGGTATAAAGATTTGTCAAGATAGAGAATCTAAACTTTTATGCCTAAGTTAGAAGAGATATATTAATTATATCCTTAAAAAATTTAAAATTGGTGAATGCAAGTTTGTATCTATATACGTTGTGAAAGGGATCAAATTGAGTAAGACTTATTATCCTGGTGAAGGAGACGATAAGCCTAAGTTACTTATGCACAAGCTGTGGGTAGCTTGATGTATGTTATTTTGTGTATAAGGCCTGATATCAGTTTTGTTGTTGATCTTGTGAGTAGATATCAAAGTAATCTTATACGACAACATTGGATTACTGTGAAAATGATTCTAAGATATCTCAAAAGAACAAAATATTTGAAACTCTGCTTTCAAGCAAATGAACTGAAAGTGATAGGATACTCATATGACTTTGATGGAAGCAAAGATAACAACAAATCAACCTATGGTCAAACATTTTTATTTGGAGGTGTTGCAGTTTATTGGGCTTACAACAAAAGGTTGTGTCACTTTACATACACAAGAAGTTGAGTATATTGCTTAAAGTATGACTACTATGAGTGTCGTTTGGATAAATTGCTTCATACGTGATTTGAAGCTCGACATAACCAACGAGCCAATTGTAATTTATTGTGACAATAATGTAGTAATTACTCTTATTAAGAGTGGAGCTGATAGCTTAAAAAATAAGCATATAATGGTTAAATATCACTATGTTCATGATATGCTCAAAAGAAATGAAATAACTATATGTTATATGTCAATTGATGATACGTTGGCAGATCCCCTAACAAAAGGCACCTCAAAAGAACTTTTTACTTAACATGTAACCCACATGAGTTTGAGATACGCCTAAGTATATAAGTATAGAAATTACACTTTGTTGTATGTTATGCAGGAAAAACACATTTATTGTGTAAAAATCACATAATAGATAAAAGTTGTAATTTACTTACAACTAGATAAATGATATAACTTGGTAAAACCCAAAAATAGTGGTAAGCAAAACTAATATATCATAGGTTGACTCTAGTGGCCAAGTGGGAGATGTAAGTAGTTGGTGACCACTATCGACCCCAATACTAACGTCAACCACGAAATACACGAAGAAGGACCCTCTTCCCGAATTTCATGAGTTGCATTTTTGAAAAAGAAAAGCTTTATTTGAAAACTATTTTTGCTTTTGAAAAGTCTTAAGCATCTCCTGGGTGAACATGGAATCACTTTTTAAGAAGAATAACCCGAAAAGAAAAACTCGGAAGAAGAAGAAAAAACCAGATATATATAGAATAAAACAATACAGGAAAAGTAAATACACGCATAGCCTTCTTCTCGAGAAAACCCTCTTCTGGTTGTCCCTCCTCTTTCTCTCATTTTTTCCTATCTCATCAATAGGCTTTCTAGTGCGCTGCAACATTGGAAGCTTGAGAAGCATAGAAACACAACGGCGGATGCCATCATACACACATTAAGCATATTAATAAACTGCACCATTGTAACGAATGCATGATATTTTTTCATGAATTACTAGAACTCCACACTATTTGTGAAAGAATATGCTATGCATGTAACTGCTCCATTCACGAACTCGATGCAAATGTTTCAGTCTGAAGCAAAGCCTCTAATCCACCAGAATGAGAGAAGCAGAGCATACAAAATCCAGAAACAAAGTCAACACAAGTAAAAGATTGAAACTTTAAAATAAAAATTCAGATTATGTTCCCAAGAAAGATGGAAATGCAAAACCAAATCAACATAGATTTCAGTAATTAAAGCTGAAAGGCCTTTTTCTTTATAAGAATATATTCTATGACATGCAGAACAAAATGAACCTCAAACTTACAAATAAATACCCAGAAAACCAGCCAACATAAACGATTAAAAGCTTCGGAATATATATATATATATAGACAGAGAGAGAGAGAAAATGATTTTTTAATTCATTTATTTGAACATACGATTGGATCTTCCGGGATTAAAAAACATAGTAAAACGTGGGAAAATGGTGAAGCGCTCCTGCTTTGAAGGATTAAACTATGCATTATAATAGAAATATTTAAATTAATTTAAGAGATTAATAAAAAAATGTTGTTTTAAAGCTTCGTGACGGCCATTTCACTCGTTCTGGCTCTGTTTTTCCAGTTCACCAAGCCAGCTACAAGAAAAGCTTCAAGTTTGAAACCGCTGGTTTTGACTCGCTCAAGATCATGGACCGTAACCGAACGAGATTCTACTTAAAATTGTTTACAATTAGTAAAATGCCAGTTCTTGAAGCAAAACCAAAAAAAAGATAAAAGAAAATTGAAAAAACTTAAAATGAACTTCAATCTATGGTCTTTGCAACCAGTTTTCGTATTGGTTCTATAGGATGAACCTTGAGGTAGCGGTAGCAGCTATTCTGGTTCAGTTATAGATCCAGATTTGAACAAGGCAGTTTGGTTTTAGATTCAATTTGCTTTCAATTCAAACCATGCTCCCTTTTCAATGGATTATAATTAATGTGGAGAGGACTTAACCTTGGTTAGACTTTGGAGTAAGATGAGCATGAATACTAGATGGGAAGAAGACACGAGTGCGGGCACCCAACACGACCTGGGTCCCGACCATTGTGGCCATGTGATGTGTAACTTTTTTTTTTAATACGGACATTATTGGATACATTAAAATATTTAAAAATAACTACTTTCTTAATGGATGAGATATTTTAAAAGTAGTGGGTCTCGTGACTGCCACTCATTTATTTATTTACATTTTAATTGCAAATTATCTTTAGTCTCACAGGGTGGGGCATAGACAGCAAAGAGAAGGGTTGGGATCAATGGCCCAAACTGTCACCCGCTGCTCACAGATAGAGGGGCCGGTTTGGATGGATCCTGGCTGTTCGAACTGGACCCGATTTGCCTCTTGAACCGCAGCCGGAGCCAAACCATGTTTTGGTTCCGATTCTAAAAGTTCTCCCTTTGGTACATGTTTTTTCAAATGAAATATTAACCAAAGCAACCTGGACCTGGACCCAGACCCAAAACAGGACCCATAACCGAGAGAATGGAAACCGGATTTGGATCAAGAGGGAGGGCAAATGGACCAGGGTTTCAGCTCTCGGTGGAACCAGTCAGGTCTACCCACATAATAGGCCAAAGAGGCAAAGATACTAATACTATCCATGTATCTTGAAAAAATCATAAATACACGTCCTGCTAGTTGGTTATTCTTAGAGCAGTCCAAACATTTGGATATTTCCCATTAAAATTTTAAACTGTCCTTTTTAGGTAAACAAATTAAGCAGCTGCTTAGCATGCAGAGGGTTAGCAAAATTCGCAGGGTGCTCTCAATCCCTCATTGCTGGTGGCGAATTCGATTCCCAGGACGTGCATGGGTGTGTAAAAGAATAAAAAAAACTGCATAGTGTCTCAAAACGACATGTTCTCTAGTAAGTTTGTTAAATCTTGCTTTAGGGCAAGAGTGGTTTTGATATATAATTCGGAAAGAAAGGTACTGAATCTGATATCGATAACAATAGATATATATTTATGAATATCTGGCTAATTGTGCATGATTTCGTAAATTTCTCCAGTACCTTGTTAGAATACATGGCAATAATGCAAAATGGTATATTCTTCTTCAATGTGATGGCCTAATGCTGTCACTATCGGTTTTGGATCTAATCGGTTCTTGAACTTATCATAGAACAGCCTAATTAAATACAGTTTGGTTTTGGATCTAATCGGTTCTTGAACTTATTATTGAACAGCCTAATTAAATACAGTCGAATGGACAAACTTTGGCAATAGAAGAATATCACAAACAAAGTGAAAGAGCTTGAATCTGCCCGAAGAACATCGCTTTCCTTATTGATTTGATTCAAATCGGTTCTAACAACATATTGTATCGTCTCTTGGATTGAACTAAAGTTCACTCATCTAACTTTCTATGGGTCTCGATCCAACTCAAGCATACATCCCATAACTTGCTTGTAAAATTATAACTAATTGGCTACATTCACCAGTTACCAACATCCAATTTTAGACTTGGATTTGTATCTCAAGATTTTTCTCAAATGATGCAACAAGTTTAGCAATTAGTTTCTTCCCGAGCCAAAACCAAAACCGAATCTTTTCGGCACAAAGTTGACTTCGCACATTCATAGTTCTCGTTGCCATTGAGTTTCAATTTGAGGTCATATTAACATTTAACTAGAAAAAGATCATATTTTTTTTGTTTATTCAAATATTTTTTAGGTTTTTCCATCTATTTTACCACACCTTCTTAAAAGAGCTCTACCTAAAATATGTGTTTGTTCACAACAGCATCATGGGAATTAACCAGGTGACGTATTACCCGTTCTACAATCCCAATACTTTTATCAAGCTGAATTCAATATTTTCTACGTCCTTGTCCTATCCGAATACTCCTTTCTTTCACTCCCTTGTACGTTAAGAAAATTGATCTATGAAAGTATGATATATGATATGAGTACGATGGAACAGCGTTAGTATAACAGTGAGGAATAAAAGATTCATTTAAAAGTAAGAAGACAGAATTTCGATAAGTAGAGCCTACACTGTTTTGTATATATATATATATATATATATATATATATAAGGAGGGACAAATTAGTATATGCTCATGTGATTAAATGCTTAAAAAAATACTCATCAAATTTA